>JADBJO010003273.1:62500-65000 GCA_016801955.1 Conus betulinus
TTTTCCGATATGACAGACCTACAGCGCTCGTACACTATACAGCATGTATTCCCAAAGAACAATTAAGCGTAATTTGAAATGATATCTCGCAACATTAACAGGCTATTCACGATTTCTGTACGTACACATGCGATAATTACCATGTTTGGAATGGTACTGACCTTCCATTCGGGAAGTACGTGAACCAAGACCCTGACCATTTGTTACTGGTTGACACAATGGGGGAAATGCCATCTCGCCGCGTGAATGACCTTTCCATGGCTGATGATAAACCTGTCAGAGCTACATGTTCAATTTCGCGCCTTTCACGGCGTGTGATGAATTGGTGATGGCGATATAACGATAACGCTCGAGATACTGCAGGGCTGGTGCACATGGGGAAGGCGATGTGTGTGTGTGTGTGTGTGTGTGTGTGTGTGTGTGTGTGTGTGTGTGTGTGTCTGTGTGTCTGTGTCTGTGTGTCTGTGTGTCTGTGTCTGTGTCTGTAGGTGCTGCTGCGTGCGCGCGCGCGCGCGCGCGTGTGTTTGCATGTGTGCGTACATGTATGTGTATTTATGTGTATGTGTGTTCATGTGTGTGCGTGTGCGCACGCGCGTGGAGTGTGTGCGTGCATGTACGTATGTGTGTGCGCGTGCATGCTTGCGTGCGCGCGTGTGCGCGCGCGCGTGTGTGTATGTGTGTGTGCCTGTGTGTCTGCGTGTGTGCATACGTGTGTGTGTGTATCATTGTATATGTATGTGCATGTGTGTGTGTGTGTGTGTGCGTGTGTGTGTGTGTGTGTGTGTGTGTGTGTGTGTGTGTGTGTGTGTGTGTGTGTGTGTGTGTGTGTGTGTGTGTGTGTGTGTGTGTGTGTGTGTGTGTGTGTGTGTGTGTGTGAGAGAGAAGAGAGTGTGTGTGTGTGTGTGTGTGTGTGTGTGTGTGTGTGTGTGTGTGTGTGTGTGTAAGGGATGTGGAAGGAGAAGGTTAGGGAAAAGGAGTGCTTTGGAGAAGGGGTAGGGATGGGGGTACCCTTGGGGGCTTGACCATCTTTCTACCCCTCTCACCCGCCCCCAAGGCTGATGTAGCGGGGATGTTTTGTTAATCTCCCTCCGCTTTTTACTGTGCATTCCGCATTCCTTGCCTGTCTTTTTCTTTGCCTTTCTTTTCATTTTATGTTGTCTGTCTTTTCTTCTGTTTGTGTTGTGTCCAAATTTTTTTCTGTTTGGTCGCCATTCATTTGTGCACTTTGTCTGCCCGCCTGTCTGCCTGCCTGTCTGAAGTGTAGCCCAGAGTAATCTCCCGGCACTGGAACTTCTGCTGCGGTTTATTTTTGTGTGTTTTAGTCAGTGCTTCAAGGACTTTCCATCCTGTTCTTTTCTTATTTGTTCGCCCCATTTTCCCCACAGACATGTTTTTCTTTCTCCTCCTACACTGATTTATGTGGATGCTATGATGGACTTGAAGTACTATTGACCGGATAAACCGTCAAGATGCTGATATACTAATGTCCCCTCTGATTTACTTTACCGCCAGAGACCAGCTTTTTTTTTAAAACCGCTTTACTGCCTACCTTTGCTAGCTTCTGCGCACGCGCCAAAGTCTTCCCATTCCATTACTTCTCGCAGGTCATCGGCTCTTCCGCTCAAGACGCCTGCAGTCTGGAGTGTGTTTTTCTGTTATCTTTTTTTTTCTGCCTCTGTAAATCTTTTCGTGTCGTGAATACTAACGTTCGTTTCCACTTTGTGGGGAAGGGGGCTTCCATTAAGCTGTCTCCTCTCCGAAGAACGTCCGACAGACGGAGAGGGCGATTCTTTAGAGAGAACCCGACATGCGCTGAAGAGTTGAACTGTAAACCTGTTCCGGGCGGAGGTCGTTAGGGCAGCAATATTTCACCTAAAAAACTGGGTGACTGACTGTTGCCCTGGCGAAGGAGTTGGGGATCGTGGGGATGGGAGCTGGAGGGTGAGGAGGTGAAGCGGGGTGGGGAGTTGTCTCGAGGACTATGGGATTGGTTTCCGGAACGGATCTGTCAAGAGTAGCCTGCATTGCGTTTATGTTCTTTGAACAGGCCAGGGTATTTGACGTGCTGTACGTGCGTACATTTATTGCCAGCTCTGCTGCTGCTGCTGCTGCTGCTACTACTGCTGCTGCTACTGTTTATTGCTGTTGCTGCTGCTGCTGCTGTTACTGCCGCTGCTGGTGGTGGTGTTAGGGCTTCTAATTTGACAATTAATGCTTCTGCCTTTCCTTTTTACTTGTGATACTGTTGGTTTAAGCTACTACTATGATCGTTGCTCGTGCTCATTTGCCTGTGCCTTCCGCCTATCTCCATTTTCAACCACTACTTCTGACGCTGTTACTTCTAATACCACAGCGGTTGCTGGTGTAGAACAATTGTAACAAGAAGGGAAAAAAGGAGGAAAAAATACAACAACAACAACAGCTACTGCTGCTGCTGCTGCTGCTACTACTACTACTACTACTACTACTACTACTACTGCTACTACTGTTACCGCCATTA
>JADBJO010003273.1:70000-75000 GCA_016801955.1 Conus betulinus
GGGCTGGTACAGTAACGGATGTTTCTGAATATTTGACGTGGGATGGGCTTAGTATTAATAATGGTGCACTGAGAAAATGTCTGTCTGCACACATATATTACATCTTTTTTGTTAACATATGCCATCACTTTCTTTCATTCTGTTCGTCTTTCTTTCTTTCTATTCTTCATTACTACTTATACTCACTTACTCTTAGTTTTTCTTTTCTTTCTTCATTCTCTTATTTATGAAATTACAACAAGCTTCTCCAGCAAAACTTTAAAACTCACATTGCCCTTTTCGTCCGGACCTAGGTCGGAACTGTCACATGACAACTGTCTTATGAGACAGAAAATTTCTGCCGATCCAGAATCTTCTGAGATTGACGAATGTCCAGTGAAGCCTGTGTCGTGATTGTCTCATATTTGTGTGGTAAAATCTGAGAGAGAGAGAGAGAGAGAGAGAGAGAGAGAGAGAGAGAGAGAGAGAGAGAGAGAGAGAGATTAAAAGATCTACGCAATAGTCTTCTTAAGGGACGAGAGTCACTGTAATCATGAAAACAATACTTAAGTTTAATACACCGCGTTCAGATTTTGTTTAGCATACTGTATTTATAGTGAAACTAGTACGAATAATTCACCATACATACACCTGGTATCTGGTGATTAGTTAGTGAATGCATTGTTGAGTACGAATAATTCATGTTTAAACCACGCACGCACCTGGCATCTGGTGGTAGTTAGGTCCTGTGCATGCGCAAGATGCATTGTTGAAAGACGGCCATCACTGGATGATTACTAATTGCCACAATTGTTGCTTAACTACAGACCGTCCTATGGTGGAGGATGTTGATAATAGGCTACGCTTTTTTAGGGCCATGCGGTGCCGCAAGAATTCAGTGCTACAATTTTAATTTCGATGTACTCCTAAAATTATGTCAGGCTTGTCTTTACAATGCTCTGTTCCGTGTCTTTATGATGTATATCAACACTTATTCTTGTCTATATGATGCATATTCACTCTGGTTATGATCAATATTACCGTTTTGTCATTGAAACTTACAACGCCGACATTTCTTAAGAGACGCGTATCGCAGGGAAGGCGTCGCGAGTTTCTACTTTCAATTTTCCTGGTCTTGTCGTACCTGTTTTCTTTGTTTTCGTTCTTACCCGTGTAATGATACGACTTGTGAACGGAAGTCTAAACTGAATATTCTTCTTGCCAGAGCTGATGAAATCAATGTCGGCAGACCATGGCGTTCTGAAGATGCGTCTATTATTAGCACCAACCCCCTCAACAGCCCGCAGGTGCTTTGCACTCGTGCGTATGGATCGGGTTGTATTGAGAATGTACAGTAGCCACAGGCTGCGTGGTTACGTCATGTACAGAAACTGGCTACGTCTGCCAGGGAGAGGTGATTTTTTCTTTCCAACTGCGTCCGTTTGTTTGTCTGTTTCTTAATTAGCAGGATTACGCAAAAACAATGGAACCAATCTTAATGAAACTTGTTTGCGATAGGGAATTTGGCACATCGACGTCCAAAAAGTTCGGTGCGGGTTTTTGGTGTGGATCTGGATCGAAAGGCAGGTCAAGAATCTGATCAACCGCTGTGGAGGTCTGTGCTTCCCCTCCCCCTCTCCCCCTCCCCCCAGTGCCTTTCTGGGGTGGTTGCGTTGCGTTTCCCCATCTTTATTACTGCTTTAGAAATATTTCTTAGATTATTCTGGTGTTCTTGCAGATGTTATTGTATTTGCAAACGTGTGCTGTCCGATTTGTTTCCTTTTTATAAAAGATTATTGTTTTTCCTGTTATCCCGTTTTCCTTTCCTTTTTTTTCTTTCTCTCTTCCTGTTTTCTTTAAATAAGTATTCATCTATATATCTATTGTCAACGTGGACATTCTCCTCCTCCCCCCTCTTCGCCAGCTCCCAGATAATTATCGTTATTCTCCTCCTCCACATCATCTCGGGGAAAAAAGCCGAAAGAAATACCCGGTCCATTAGCAGAGAGCGGAAGCCATCATGGATTCATTCAGCTGAAGCGCCCATTTCTTTGGGGAATGGTGTGACTGTGCTCGTTTAGTCATTGACGCGTGCGCTCGTTTATGTGTGTGTCTGTGTATATCTCTGTGTTAGTGTGTGTAGAGAGAGAGAGAGAGAGAGAGAGAGAGAGAGAGAGAGAGAGAGAGAGAGAGTCTGTCTGTCTGTCTGTGCGTGCGTGTGTGCGTGCGCCCAGAAAAGGTCCTGTGGGAGTTTGGGCTGTAGAAAAATCAAAATGAAAACTCTGTGTGTGCATGCGTGCGTGCGTGCCTGCGTGCGTACGTACGCGTGTGTGTGTGTGTGTGTGTGTGTGTGTGTGTGTGACTGTAATTATGTGTGTGTGTGTGCATGTGCGTGTGTGCGTGCGTAGGTTGGTGCATTGGTGCATACGTGCGTGCGTGCTTGTGTGCATGTGTGTGTATGCGTGTATGCGCGCATATGTGTGTGTATGTGTGTGAGCGTGCGCGCGCGCGCGCGCGCGCGTGTGTGTGTGTGTGTGTGTGTGTGTGTGTGTGTGTGTGTGTGTGTGTGTGTGTGTGTGTGTGTGTGTGTGTGTGTGTGTGTGTGTGTGTTTGCGCGCTGGGGAAGTAAGAGGGAGAGAAGGAGAAAGAGGAAGAGGAGGAAGAGGAGGAGGAGGAGAGAGAGACAGAGAGAGAGAGAGAGAGAGAGAGAGAGAGACAGAGAGAGAGTCAATAGTCTGTCTTTTTTCTCTTGACTGCAAATGTGTATAAATTTTACAGTGGAACGGATAACAGACACCGAGTTGGGTTACAGAGCTCCCTTATTTTGGGGCGAGCTGGGTGGCAAGACGTTTCTCTCTAGAATAGAGAATCAGAGATCTCCTGTCCAGTTGATGTCACTGTTTGAAGGTGTAGTTTCGTTTTGGAGGAGAAAGCGGCGCAAATCGTGACATCAGTTTTTTTTTTTTAAAAGAACAGTATGATGAAGCTGACTGTTTTGTTAGGATAGTAGGCAGGAAACTCAGCTTGGTTGGTTTACACTGTCACTGCTCGGTACCCACCCGGGTTTACTTTTTCATTCAACTCCTTTATTTCCAAATCTGAAAAAATCATGATCGAATGGACTGTAGAGGTTCGGGATATATACCAGCTACAAGAGTGTTAAGTTATTTTAGAAGAGGGCCTCAAAGGGTACTTCGATTTTCTTTGTAGTCAGCTTCCCAGCACACAGGGAAAGTCTTCAGGCCATGGTGATGTCAGGCCCGAAAGGTTCGGGTACTGATCCACTGCGCTACCGCTACCTTCACCGGTGACTTTGACCGGAAATCGTGGCCCAGGCTGTCGATAAACGTCACCATGTGGCTGCCAGTGTTAGTGCAGTCACAGTGGGAGCGTGCTTCTTGATGGTGGAGGGTAGATCATAGGCGCAGATGACCAACGTTGAAAATGACCCCGGTAATATCCGGCCCTTACGCAGACAGCTGGGCTGTGATTAATCTGAAAGTGAAAGCAAGATGAGGTCAGGCTCAGTGGTCGAGTACCGAGTTCTTAGCCGGTGGTTGCGAGTTCGAATACCACTAAAGCCAAGTATATAAAAAAAACTGCTTTTTTCACATGTCATATTAGTGTGCTGTCGTACTGGAGGGTAACGTTATATCGGATGGGTCCCTTTCTCTACCATCTGACGTTCAAACCTTTGGTGGATAGGTACGTTTAACGTGAATATAACAAACTAACTGTGGAGTCATTTATGGACATTATGAGCAATATTCTTTCTGTCTGTCTGACTGCCTGCCTGCCTGCCTACCTGCCTCTCTCCCTGTCTGTCTGTCCGTCTGTTTGTATGTTTGTCTGTCTATTTGTCTCTGTGTATCTGTCTGTCTGTCTTTTTGTGTCTGTCTGTCTGTCTCTGCTTCTGTCTTTGTCTCTGTTTCTTAGTCTGTGTGTCTGTCTCTCTGTCTCTCCTCCCCCCCCTCTCCTAGTTAAAAGGTTGTTGCCAGCTTAGTGGAATCTACTTGTGGAATTTTTATTTATTTTTCAAAAAGTGAAAATGATTGAACACACATAGAAAATGAGCAAAAATATATTGAAAAATCTGTCTGGCACACGGATTTTGCCCAAGAATACCATGAAAAAATGCAAACCACAAACACGAAAAATACGTTAATGAAGTTCCAAGTGTAACGCTTTTTAAGACAGCAAGCTGAATGCACGAATAAAAAAATCATTTACATGGGAAATATGCGAAGATGGTGTGGTAAAGAATGTAGAACTATGAAATTTAGAGCTGAAAGAGACAAAGAATATAGAAACGGATATTGTTAACTGAGACATCAACACAAATGATTAATAGAAAACGAAAAGAATGCAGTTATGCGGTTCTGAATAGACTTGTCATGTCCGTAGATAATCAAAAATGTCATAAATAATCAATAGAAAACGAAAAGAATACCGTTACGCGGTTCTGGATAGACTTGCTATGTCCATAGATAATCATATATAATTCTGGGTAATACTAGTTCTAAGCATTTCAAGTGAAACAATACACTGCGCAAATGAGGTATCAGTACCAGATTGGTTTAGTCATTTTATGAGAGTTCTCAAAAACGAAGAAAAAAAGATATTGCAGATATGACTGTGCTAGATGAACCTTTCAGTAATGACAAAAAATATTTTTGAGACGAAGGGTGACGAAGGTAACACCAATGATGATGACCCTGCAAATGACGAGAAACTGTACGTTTTAAGTCGACTGATAATACTTATTTCATTCAAAAAGTGAAAATGCGATAAAGAAGCTGGATTGGATGGTATTGCAGGGGAATTTTTTTTAAAGAATAAAAGTAGCGCATGTGACAAGACTATAGACTTTCTCATATGGTATTTTGATGTTATGTTTGATAGCTGAAAATGTCCTGATAATTGGAAGGAGGTTACCCTTATTCAAAAAAAAAAAAAAAAAAAAAAAAAAAGGAAACGTTAACAATCCCACTGATGGTTTTACGATGGTATTAAGGTATCAA
>JADBJO010003273.1:87500-105000 GCA_016801955.1 Conus betulinus
AGCGTCATATCTGACGGTAGAATGAACAGTACAGACAGGTGAAGAGAGGAAAACCGCATGAGTCAGAACTTATATGAACATTGCTGTGCGTGATGAAAAATGAGAAAAAAAAAAAATCAATGGTTACCTCAGCAGTAGACCGGCCACCATTTGTATTTGTGTTGAAATGGGAGATGTCTGACTGAAAGGAATATTGCAAACCACGACAAAACGCCGTAGCAGAGAAATCATAGATATTGTGTTACGCCGTTCGAGTGGGAGTGTGTGTGTGTGTGTGTGTGTGTGTGTGTGTGTGTGTGTGTGTGTGTGTGTGTGTGTGTGTGTGTGTGTGTGTTGTGTGTTTGAGAGAGAGAGAGAGAGAGAGAGAGAGGGAGAGAGAGAGAGAGAGGGAGTGTGTGTTTGTGTGTGTGTGTGTGTGTGTGTGTGTGTGTGTGTGTGTGCGTGAGAGAGAGAGAGAGAGAGAGAGAGAGAGAGAGAGAGAGAGAGAGAGAGAGAGAGAATGAACATAAGGCTGAGAAAGTGAAAGTTACAAAATGGATGACACAAAAGGGAGAAAAGTTAGGAGACGATCATAGATAAATAGTTGGACAAAGAAGAGGAAGAAGATGATAAATTATATGATAAAAGATATGAATCAAGAGGTAATAAAAGATGAAAAGATAAATGATGGCTGTGAAGTGATGCCGGGGGAGAGAGAGAGAGAGAGAGAGAGAGAGAGAGAGAGAGAGAGAGAGAGAGAGAGAGACAGACAGACAGACAGACAGACAGAAAGACAGAGAGAGACAGACAGACAGACAGAAAGAAAGACAGAGAGAGAGAGAGAGAGAGTGGTCACCACCACACACAACACACACACACACACACACACACACACACACACACACACACACACACACACACACACACACACACACACACACACACACACACACACACACACACACACACACATGTACACACAGAGAGAGGGAGAGGGAGGAGAGAGAGAGAGAGGGGGGGGACTCAAGACACGTTATGGAGAGAAAGGTGGAGGGACTGAAGTTTCATCTGGCAGGGGATGTCATATTTGAAGACGGAGTGAACAGCAAAGAGGAGAAGAAATCTGCAGATGTTCTGATGTGGCAGGGGATTTTGGACATGGCTGTGCGTGATGAGAAATGAGATAACCAGCTTTCCTTTGTCTCAGCAGTAGACCCGGCACAATCTCTACTAGTGGTGAAATTTAAGATGGCTGACTGGAGGGAGTATTGGGAACCATGAAAGGACGCTGCCATACTGGCATGGGAAATCGTGTGATACTGTCTTAAGGCTTTTAGGGACGGTCATCCAGAGAGAGAGAGAGAGAGAGAGAGAGAGAGAGAGAGAGAGAGAGAGAGAGAGAGATTTTAAAGTCAAATTTGCCTGAGACGATGTTTGACAAGTCTTGACACAAAGGACCATACACGGTCCTGGGTCACTCCGGGCAAACCCTTCCACTCGTCGTCCTTCTTTCTCTCCCGCTCTCTTCGATACTGCGTTGTAGATGTTCCTGGTGCTACAGAGCGAAGCTGCATTTTTCCCTTGAGCTGTTCATTTTTCAAGTATGACGAGATGGTTCTGCTTGCTGCCCGGGTCGGTGTTCCAGACGAGCGCTCCGCAGATGCATCTCCTGTTATCCTTCTCGGGGAAAAAAGACACACGCTTGCTGTTCTCAAATGTTCCGTAAAACAAACGAACGCGTGTTGTCTTTCCATATTGGATGCAGATCGAATGCCTAACGTCAGAGCAGTCGGGTCGATGGACCTCGTGCCATCAGACACTGTGTCAATACCCTGGCGCATAGATCACCTTCCTGTCTTGTGCAGCCATAACCGATCCACGTCGCAACTTTTGCTTTTTGTTGATAGGCCCACGCTTTTTAAGAGACTCATGGGTCCTTTAGATTACCGAATTTGTACGTGTGTCATTAAAATAGACTTTATCAGGATGATTCCTCTATCCTCCTTCTCATGTTCACCCTCTCCCTTCTCTCAAAGAAAATCTGTCATCTGAATGTATATCTGAGTGACCACATTTCCCTTCTGTCAAAAATCCAGGCGCGTCAAATACAAAGACATGCAATACAGAATCTCGGGCAAAGCAAGCAATTGGTGAGTCACAATTCACATCCTATTATTTGATGATCCAGCCGACCGCAATCGCTGTAATAGAACTTAGGCAAGCAAGCAGGCAAAGAGATAGACAGACAGACAAGCACTGGCAGACAGGCAGGAAGATAGTCTTACTTATAAAGCAGACAGACAGACAAACAGCTAGGAAAGAGTTCTGATGGTTACCAGTTATCTCGGAATAATTCATCGACACGAATATCTGTTGACAAGGGATGTGCCAACACGAGGGTCTATCATCACGGGCATCTGTTGACAAAAAGAGGTCCTTTCCACGTAGACGGCAAAATCAATACTGGGCCTGCCCAATGGCTCTTACCTCGCTTGTTCTTCTCCGGGGGCTCTTTTAAGCTCACGTGCGACTATTCGACGCACCGAAGTGGTCTTGTTCTTGTGCCTGATTTATAGAAATCAATACTTGCGACATCTCACTGAATAACCGCTCGCTGTTGCGCTCGACTTGTTGAAAGGTATTGAACTAGTTCAAGTTTTAGGGTCAATCAATGAAAAGCGGGAAGAGGATATCCATTCAGATCGGAGGTACAAGTCTGTGTGAACCAAACGTTGATTGAACCGTTGGGTGACATTGATTGCACTTCCAAATTGATTTTTATGGCATGCTTGCTACATTCCAAAAATTTTCATGCTTGGCATCATGAAAGGGTGAAGCGAACGAAAATGGCAGAGCAGCAAGTTATCAATCTTGCGCTTATCCAACTGAGTCGGATGATCGGACGCGGCTTTTCAGTCGTCTACTCGGCAGCAGTTTGAAGCATAGTGATCGTTTGTTTGTTTGTTTTTTTGCGTCGTCGCTGTTCATTTTGGATTTGTTTTCTTTAGATAAGATGAACTGAATCTGAATTCTTAGTGCAAACCCTTTTTAATTTTTTTTATCTATTGGTTTATGATTTTCTTAGAAAAATTGAAACGTGAACAATTGTCATCAACATTGTTTATTGCATTTTACTGTACTGTTTTGAAGACGGGAAAAAAAACCCCCAAAACAAGGTGTGTGTAGGACCCTGAGAAGTACTGTTCACAAATGCCGAGCTGGAAAGAATCCTGCACCACCTTTAGAAGCCTACACTGTGTTCACATAGAGTGTAGTAGCACACACAGGTCATTGCCATAACAAAATAATTTCCACATTTAGGCCGCTGTTCCAGGGAAGAGCAGATCGCGCTAGTACTGCACCACCCACACATTAAGTTTATGCCACTCAATGTTTTCATTTTCACGTCAAACGGAGTACTCATGTCCTTGTTGCCCGCGTGTTGTTTTTTCATGCAGGGCCGGATCAATTAAAGGAATGGGTTCCTAAAGGGTTCTCTGGGTCCTCCCTCAGTGAGGGAAGAGGCATGGAACTACAGCAAAGCAAAAAACTTGGGAAAGGGGGAGGGGAGCAAAGTTTGTAGAAAGGGGGAGGGGGGGGGGCGTTAACCTCTTCCAAATTCTTCAGAATGAGGAGGGGGGGGGGGGGTCGGGTCCTCATATTCAAACATTTTTTGTCAAGAGGAGAGGAGGGGGAGGGTTTGGGGAAAGGGGACCTTCTTCCAAAATAAATTTACGGCTTTCGGATCAATTTCATAAGGGTGGGGGTTGGGGGGAGGAGAGTGTCACAACAAAATACTTGGGATCCTTAGCCAGTGAGGGAAAAGGGGGGACCACGATCCGGAGAGGGAGGGGAGATCCGGGCATCCGGGAACTCCCCTCCCCCTGCCTGTTGTCTGTCCCTAGCATGTGCGAAGTGCAGGCTGCACAAGAAACTTGGCTTCTTGTCTCAATTGAAAGACTAAAGTACTGAAGTAAATTTTTGAAAGGAAATACATGCCTCTTTCTCAAAAGGAAATATTGCATTAAAAAAGAAAGAGGGATGTGTATTTATCCCAAAGGGAAATATAAGTACATGTACGCTTCTGTCTGAAAAGGAAATAGCTGTCTTTCTCATAAAAAAGAAGTCATACTACTTTCTAAACAAAATGCATGCTTTCTTTTAAAAAGGAAGCTTTGCCTTTTTCTGGGGAAGAAAATAATGTGCTTCGTTCTGAAAATAAAACATACACTTACGTCTGAAAAGGAAAAGTAATGTCTACCTCTTTTTAAAGAAGAGATTATGCTCTTATCTGAAAAGGAAGTATATGCCTTTTTAAAAAATGACATTACACTTTCTTAAAAAATATGCACCTGTACATTGATTTTTTTTTTAAAGTTGTCGTCGATCGTAGCGTTTCTTTTTCCTTTATTTGTTGAATAAAGGATACGGCTTTTCTGCTTCTCTTTTCAGTATAAAGTTTTAATAATACAAACTACTGTCTTTCTGACAAATCATAGACTGAACAGAAATACGGAAGGAGTGTTGTGTGTTTTTCTTTTGTTGTGGTCTGAGCGTTAAGTATAAGTAAAGACCAGTGTATAATAACTGAATGTGTTATATTCTGTCTGTCTGTTGCCTGTCTGTCTCTGTCTGTCTGTCTCTCTTCATGCATGCGTGCATGCGTGCGTACGTGCGTGTGTGTGTGTGTGTGTGTGTGTGTGTGTGTGTGTGTGTGTGTGTGTGTGTGTGTGTGTCCCCGTGCGTTTCATGTAATATATTTTTTCTAATAAATGTAGGAAGCTGTGCAGAGGGTGATCACTGTTTTGGGTCCCGTGTCTTGTACATGCTAACGCCAGCTGTACTGGAATATTGTCTGTATGCAGTCTGTGGTAGATGGTGTAATGCGAATATGTCTAACGTTTTCGCACGATATATATATATATATTTTTTTTGCTTCGATCCATTGAATTTACAACCGATTTTGTGAGGCTTTAGAGCAGGGATGGTTGTAAATTGTAGCTCGTGATATACTTTTTTTTGTTTGTTTGCTGTACACGACACTAGCTGGAAAGAGATAATGGGCGTTTCTGTCTTTTTCTTTAACATTCTTTTTCGGATATTTTAAGGAACCCGGAGAAGTCACTGGTGGGTGAAAGGGGGGGGGGGGGGGGGGGGGGGGGGGGGGGGGGGGGGGGGGGGGGGGGGGGGGGGAGGGAGGGGAGGAGAGAGGGAGTTCAAGGCATATTTTAAAAACGAGACAAGGGGAATAACCTCCAGCGCCATCCTAGACCAGTCAGTGCAGCTCATGGTTTCTACATCATCGCTTTCCGAAAGCAGGACTCCTTTGATGAGAAACAGTGGGGTCGGGGTATGAGAAGAAGAAAGCAAACAAAACTGCAAATGTGGTTTCATGCCTGTGAATGCTACAGAGGGCGGAGAGCGAGAAAGAAAGGGTTCTTTTCGCTATGAAATTTACGCATGATACGTTTTTTTGTGGCTGGAAGTCAGAATGAGCTGGATGGTAAAGAGGGTGTAAGTTTTGTTAAAAGACACATCAGGCACTTTGCCAAGAAGCGATATGAGATGCGCTTGCTTGAGCGAGCGTATGGGGGAGAGTTGGGGGGAGAGGACACACAAGACACAGAGAGACACAGAGAGAGAGAGAGAGAGAGAGAGAGAGAGAGAGAGAGAGAGAGAGAGAGAGAGAGAGAGAGAACAAATGTATTATTCAGAATCAGGGCCAAGGTCTCTAATCGCATGAATAGACCTGCAACAGCCACACAAGGGGATCCTGTTGTGGAATACTAGAAATAGTTGTCTGTCAGATATTCATGCATAACATAACATGAACATAAATACTTGAACTGGAACAGTACATAATCGTTTCAAAGTTTTGTAATGTGTTTACAACTTCCTGAATTGGAGAGAGAGAGAGAGAGAGAGAGAGAGAGAGAGAGAGAGAGAGAGAGAGAGAGACAGAGAGAGAGAGAGAGAGAGACAGAGAGAGAGACAGAGAGAGAGAGAGAAACAGACAGACAGAGACAGACAGACAGAATGAAAGAGAGAGTCTACACCACTGTATTTTGTCAAAACTAATGTTCATTCATTTATACATTCCATTCATTTCATTCGTTTTG
Organism: Conus betulinus; assembly: GCA_016801955.1. Classification (NCBI taxonomy): domain Eukaryota; kingdom Metazoa; phylum Mollusca; class Gastropoda; order Neogastropoda; family Conidae; genus Conus; species Conus betulinus. Next base: position 93,599 of record JADBJO010003273.1, read on the forward strand.
TCTTTGTATGTCTCCATGTACACTGTTTTCTTTGTGCTTTTTTGTCTGTCTGTTTCTACAGAGACTGCTTTGTTTCTGCTGATTTGTTTCTGGAGCCTATTCTGTTTCCATCACTAAAGAAGCGTGTCTAGTCTCTGGAACATTACTTTCTCTCTCTCTCTCTCTCTCTCTCTCTCTCTCTCTCTCTCTCTCTCTCTCTCTCTCTCTCTCTCTCTCTAACTAATCCTTCGGATTGACTGTTGGAAATATTGCTCAAGCGACGGCTAACAAGATTCAAGGGCGACACGGATCGAAGCCCGGTTTGCCGATGGAGCCATATGCTGAGAGCCGTTTCGTCTGAGTCAACCAACCAAATCTGCCGATGACCTTGGAAGGTGTTTAGCCGAAGTGTGGACGACGAAGGAAATCAGCACCTTTGTTTCTACTGTTTTTCAGTCTGTTGATTTGTTTTACGTTCTGTCTCCCACCCCCTCCACTCTTTCTCTCCCTACTCTTCATTCTCTCCACTCCTGTGCGATGCCAGGCTGAGGGAAGAGGAGGCTCAGCAGAAACTGTATCCTCGCATTCTGGAAACTCTATTCTACTGATTTTCTTTTCCTTTTTTTTTCTGTATTTTCTTTCTTTCTTTCCTTCTTACTTTTTTTTTCTTTCTTTTTTTTTTTTCTTCTTTTGTACTTTTTTTTTTTTTTTAAATTGGCTTTGACTCGCCGGATTTTTTTTTTTTCATCTTTCTTCACCGTCGTCCATTATTTCTGTTTGCCTTTGTGGCTCATTGACCTGTATTTGTTCTTGAAAGTCTAACTTTTTACCTAGTCTTCCTCCCCATCCCATGCCGTAGGGATGAAAAGGGAACTTTTATTATGAACTGTGGAAAAGTAATTTCTGGAGATGTAAATCCCTCTTTTTTTGTTACTGTCTATCACTCTGTCTTTTTCTCTTATTTATCGTCGTTCAGTGCTTTTTGTTTCGTTTTGTTGTTTGTGGCCCAGTTACCCGCCTTTGGTCCATAGAGTTTTTTTTTTCTGCCCCAACTTCTGTGCCACCTCGGTGGCAGTGTACCCACCCACGCCGCTCATTCCAACCACTCCGTCCACAGCCAGCCACAGCCTGGTCGCCCCGCCGCCGCAGCCCCGGCACCGGCATCCATAGGGAGCAGTCAATGTCAAGCCGTCAAGAGGCAGCCCACCGGAGTACACACTGCACTGCTGCCGAGTCACTACGGTGGTGTTCAGTGGCGCTTGTTCTGATCCAACATACGCAGGACACTACCTACCAAGCCCCTTACTGACGACAATAATTGCTTAGTCGCGGAGCCGGCGCGAATGAGCTGTCTCTCCGGAGGGCGCCACTATGTCTGTCCAGCGACAAGGCCACAGATGTGGAGAGGACATCAAAACTGAGATCACCATGAAAGCAGGGCATGAAGGGCCACAGAATTCGAGCCTTTTCATGCTGATCGATGAGAATGAGTTGATAAACATGATGCTACGGATTTCCATTTCGGTCTGAGACTACATGACAGGGCTGTACTCTACGCTTCCTTTCATAATATATCCCGACGTCAATCAGGCCCAAGAGATACAGGCACCTGCAGTGTTGGTCAGGAAATTTGAAGAACACTCTCAAAGACGCATCCATTAAGTGGATGAAACTCGACTGTGTGGTCCTAGTCTTCCCAACTGAGCCCGTAGCAAACTCAACTCTGGGTAGGAGCCGGTCGGGGCAGAAACATCCCACATGACTCTGATGGGAATCGAACCTGCGACCTCCCAGCCGGGAGTCAGCGACGCTAACCACTTGGCCATGGCGGCTGGTCCATAGAGCTTTTTGTTTTTTTTTTTCACTGTTTTATTTGCCCTGGTAGAGATTATGTTGTCACTTCTTTTCTTTCTTCTTCTTTCTGTGGTAATCAGGGTCTTAATGGAATTGAAACTGAAAACTAGCATTTGTGTCATTGGTCTTTTTCTTGCATGCATTTTTTTTACGAGCTCAGCAGGCTGAAAGAGGTGAGAAAGGAGATCGAGTGAGTTTTAATGAAAACTTTCGCGCTGTACCCATGCTGATCATACCGAACGAAGCAGACCAGGCCCTTGGAGATGGTTCAGAGACCCTTTCAAATTGCTCTCCTGGGGGCCAAGCTTAAGTAAAACCTATGAAACTGTGATGGCAGAACAACTCTTAGAGCACGGATGTTGGATGACTTCAAGCTTTTACAGATAAAGTTTGAAAGGGAAGAAGTACCCATCCAATATTGTCACTGTCTCCTCTTGTCTCGATCCATTAGACGTCTGTGACTCCACTTGCTAGTGACAATGTGCGTTTTACCGTTATCCGTTCTCTGGGTAAATGTTAGTTTGCCCACTCGTTTCCTCCATTTTCCAATCGATGGGTATATCGCATTTGCATTTTATGCGTGTCATTAGTGATGCCTAAAGACGACATTGTGTTGAAAAATTACTTGTCTGTTTTGAACCGTTTTTGAATTAGAGTTACCTTGCACTCTGTTTTGTGTTTTTATTTGTAATTTGGCTTCTCCACCCTCATTGTGTAGTGTCCAAGGGCATCCCTTACTGTTTCCCGTTGCTTCACTGACTTCCTGTCTCACTTCCCCCAACTATCTCTTCCTCACACACACTCTCGCTCTCTCTGACGCTAGAAACCTGATCTTTGCATGTCAGATTCTATTTTTCCCACCGCTTACCAATAATAACATTAATAATAACAAATGTTAGGTTCATGAATTTAATCGAGCGCTGTGGATAATTGCTTGCCGCAGTTACCAGCACCAGTGGTGTTAACAGTAAGCAGATTTTATACTCTCTGAGAGCGTGCCTTGGTGATCATGAAGCGTTGGGTGAGAGCTTAGGGATCATTGAAATTAATGTAGCATTTCAGTACTCCCCGTTAATAATCAGCTTTTGTGCAAATCGGATTTAGAATTTTGAGAGAAAGTCGAAGTGTATTATCATTATTTTTGAGACTATAGCCATTTCAATAATGTAAGCGGGATACAGATTCAATAACCGGCTTGAACTAAAATCTATGCGCACTATCCACATCTTCATCTTCATCCTCGTCCTCAACGCCGCTATCACCATAGTTACAATATTTTCATCACCGACTACTACCATCAGTTCAGACATTATTTTGAAATGCGCAACATCCCCAGGGACGAAAGATGAGCAAGGCCAGAGATGGACGTCGCTGGCATTAGTTCGTTGTTAGATGGCTCCGTGTCTGTTATTGGATTGGCGTCAAACCTGATTAGAGCCTATCCCACAGAGCCTATCCCACAGGACCTCTACATCTGTCTGCCTCCTCCTACACATAGGTACAGAAGGTAGATCCATGTGCCCGTCTGTCAGACTGGTAGCTTGGGTAATGTCTTAATGAAAAAAATGATCCCCTGACTGAAGTAAATCTACTGTCACAATTTTCTCATTTTTACATTTTTTTTTTTACTCTTTTTCCTTGCCGTCTCATGTTTCGAGCTCCTTCTCCACACCCATCCATCGGTGGCTTTAGTCCCACATCACTTACCTTGATCAACCCGTACACAGCCACACCAAGGCTCTTCGTATTGCAGCCGCAGCACTGGCTCTCTTAGAGTCGTCGTAAGGCAACCCACCAAAAGAAAACACTGCGCTGCTGCAGAGTCACATCTGTGTTATTCAGTGGTGCCTAATCTGATCCTATAATTATACGCACAGCAAACCATACCTAGCCCTCTACTGACGACAATAATTGTTTAGTCGCGAAACCAGCGTGCGTAGGTGACTCTTTCTCAAGGGCGCCATCACGTCCATGCATCGACGGTTCTTATGATTCCAGCGACACACACACACACACACACACACACACACACACACACACACACACACACACACACACACACACACAGGCGCGCGCGCGCGCACCCATGCACGCACGCATGCACGCACGCGTGCACGCACGCACACACACATACACCATGAGAGGAAGAAAGAGGAAGGGGAGCGACCGACAGAGAGAGAGAAAGAGGGCACAGAGAGAGAGAGAGAGAGAGAGAGAGAGAGAGAGAGAGAGAGAGAGAGAGAGAGCAGGCAGGCAGGCAGGCAGGCAGGCAGGCAGACAGACAGACAGACAGCGAAAGAGATGGTTCCGATGGGAGCGGACAGGATGACGGATTTCGGGGGTCGGTCGGCAGCGGGGACGAAGTAGTTTGACATTTGCCGACTTGCAACACTTCACTCTGGCGTTGGCGTAATGTCCAGCGCCATCAGTGCACGTGACGAGTCAACTCTTGAATATGGATGACGGCATCCCTGTCAGGATCGTTACACGCTTGAGGTGACTCGCAATCGGTGGAATTACGGTGGGGGATGGGTTGGCGTGGGGGTGGGGGGGGGAGTGGGGGTGTGAGATGATCGGGTGGGAGGTGTCAGTATTTGTGTGCAGTTCTCCTGACAGTCAGAAGAATCCACGACTTTGGCATCACATACTGTTTCCTCTCCCTTTAACCTCCCACCCATTCACACCCTCCCCTACCACCTTCTCTGTCTGTCTGTCTGTCTTTCTGTTTCTCTCTGTCTGTCTTTCTGTCTGTCTGTCTGTCTGCCTGTCTCACTCCCCCCCCCCCCCCCCCCCTACATTCCCTCACCCTTTCACACACTCTTTCTGTCTGTCTTCTCTGTCTTTCTTCTTTGTCTGTGTCTGTCTCTTTCCCCTTCATTTCTCCTTCCTTCCTACCTATCTCTCTCTCTCATTCCCATTTATACACGGACCCGTCCTTATGCACAACAGAGAGAGAGAGAGAGGAGAGAAGAGAGAGAGAGAGAGAGAGGGAGAGAGAGAGAGAGAGAGAGAGAGGAGAGAGAGAGAGAGAGAGAGAGAGAGAGAGAGAGAGAGAGATTTTTGAACGAAGAACAAACTACTGAATGATGGGTGAAATAGCATGAACTATCTCCAGTCATAAACACGAAGAAAACAGATCAAGAAAGATGTAGGGGAGAGGCAGACAGAGAGATGTCATGGTGCTCAAGGTCAGGGAGACGGCGTGCGTGGGAGAGAGGGAGAAATGGGCGGCCGGGTCGTTTTGCTTCGTCATGTCAGATGGATCAAATCAATCCACTACTCAAAGCTCTTACTGGGGACTAAGGTTTGGCAGGTCATACATGCATCTGGTTGAGGTCATTCTGACTAGAAACAATCGTTTGAGGTATTGAGCAATCTCTCTGCCTTTGTCAGACACACACACACACACACACACACACACACACACACACACACACACACACACACACACACACACACACACACGCGCGCGCGCGCGCGCACGCACGCACACACACTCGCGTGCGCACGCGCTCTCGCAAAAAAGGGCACATACACCTTGCCAGCTATATACAAATCAACCTACTATCGAAACAACCAGTCACACAATCAACATAGCCTTGCTGACGTAGCCTCCACAGTCGACCGTTCTACATTCAGCTTGATGCTGAATCACTGACCGGCCAAGACAAGGCATAGCTGGAGCTGGAATGGACAGATAACCGTTATCGTTATCCATGCCTCAAATCAGTCCCTGGCAGATGAGAATTAAGGGCATGTGGCCGTCTCCACACCCACGCCCGCTTCTTCTTCCCCATGGGTGTATATCCAGACCGGTCTCCCTCTCTGGTCCAAAATCACTCCCCTCCTCCAAATTCTCAACGCGTATGAAAAGACGAACCATATCAATCAATACAGATTGCACCTGGTGTAAGAGGAAAAGGGTAAGGGGGTTTGATTTTGGACCTGAGTGAGAAGTACCCCCCCCCCCCATCCCCTTTGTTCCAAAACCACTCTCCGGTGAGTGACTTTGGGCATGCTCCAGAAACAGCCCGTGGAGTGAATATACGCAGGGGCCCGAACTTACCCAACCTATGTGACAGGGAATTTGAAACAGCACGTGCCAATAGTAGCTCCATGGTGTCTTTCTAGACCATGACTGCAATCACTTACTGGCGAGTGGTCTGGGAACAGAGTGGGAAACAGTTTTGGCTCAGGTCCAGAAACAGGACCCACCCCCCGTCTCCTTTCCCCAGCTTCAGTATGCTTTGATTGATATGTTTTATCTTTTTGGACTCTTTGAGAATTGGAAGGAGATGAGTGATTATGGAACTGAGGGGGAGGATGGTCTGGAGTTACTCTCTCTGTGGAAGATCTGCGTGGGGGGGGGGGGGGGGGGGGGGGGGGGGTGGAGGGGGAGGATATGGGGCGCATGTTCTTTCCTTACCCTCCGGGGAGTGACGTTGGGCATGAAGTGATCGTGGACTGTCACACTGGGCGCTGATTTTCTTCCCGAGGGTTACTGTCTCCAGGAGCGCTGGGAATAGTCACCACTCGCTACTTTCCTTTACTTTGGGCGTGTTTCACCGTTTTCTGTCCTTGATTTGAAATAGACATCTCGGACACACACAGGAAGACACACAAATACACAGACAGATAGATACACAAGCTCACACACACATGCACACACACACGCACGCACGCACGCACGCGCGCTCAGAGAGAGAAAGAGACAGAGAGAGACAGAGAGAGACAGAGACAGAGAGGTGGACAAACACTGTTCGCTGAAAGCTGTAGCCTCATAGAAAGGGGATGATTTCATAAATACTGCTTGAGAATGTAGACCGTCAACAGCGTGCGGTCGCGCAAACACGCACACACGCACTTGCGCACACGCGCGTGCACACAGAAATATTCTCTCCCCCCCCCCCTCTCTCTTTCTTATACACACACACACACACACACACACACACACACACACACACACACACCACACACACACACACACACACACACACACACACACACACACACACACACACACACACATAGAGACACTTCCACTGCCAACAACAACAACAGCAACAACAGCAACAACAACAAAAACGCAACAACAGCACAAAAAAAGTATAACAAAAAAAAACAGCATTTTGATGTACTTCCATAAATTCAAAAGGTTGTATGAAAAGTGTTCTTTAGATTGCATAATAAAATGTCACATGACCCCCCCCCCCCCCCCCCCCCCCCCCCCCCCCCCCCCCCCCCACACACACCCACCACCCCTCATCCCCAGCGAGAAAGAGAGAGAGAGAGAGAGAGAGAGAGAGAGAGAGAGAGAGAGAGAGAGAGAGAGAGAGAGAGAAGCAGGCACAGGCAGACAGACAGACACGTACACAGAGAGAGTCGTGTCGGCACAGACAGACACAGAGAGTCGGGCCACACTCGTCGTGGCGAAACTAATGCAGATTCAATTTGGCATCCGCCGCCTCGACCAACCCACCACTGATACCTTTCCGCAGGCTTGTTTGACCGACTCGAGTCTAGCCGGAAGTAACGGGGCCGGCTGTTTTGCTAGTGGCTTCGACGAACGCGCGAAACGAGTTTCGATCCGCCCCGCTTCGGCAGCCGCCGGTCTTACCCCGGGTTAGGGGCTCTGTGTCTGACGGCCACTCAGGCGTAGCTGTGTTACGCGAGACTTGCCCTGGTGATAGGGCGGGGATGGGGTTGAAACAAATTTACAAGTGCGAGGGGGGAAGAGGGTTCCTGGCACACACACAGAGAAAGAGACAGAAAGAGAAGAGAAGAGAAGAGAGAGAGAGAGAGAGAGAGAGAGAGAGAGAGAGAGAGAGAGAGAGAGAGAGAGAGAGAGAGAGAGAGATTTTATGAAATAACGTTTGTACGAATGAAGCAGTATGGCATGTTTACAGTGATAGAGGGAAAGAGGGCAAACACAGAACAAATAAGAGAGAGAGAGAGAGAGAGAGGGAGAGAGAGAGAGAGACAGACAGTCGAGAGAGAGAGAGAGAGGGGGGGGGGAGAGAAGGAGAAATTTAATGAAAAAAACGTATGAATGAAGTAGTTCTTATTTACGAGGATAATAGATAAGCACTGATGTGCTTTTTTACATCCAGTCCTCGCCCTGAATAGGGTCAACATATAAAAAATAAGATGAGGTAACAAAGGAAGCATGCAAAAAGTGACTAGAACTACAATACAATACGGGATTAACTTAGAAAAAAAAAAAATAAATAAAAATAAAAAAAAAGAGAGAGAGAGAGACAGCCAGCCAGCCAGCCAGCCAGCCATACAGACAGACAAGAGAGAGAGACGCAGGAGCGAAGGGAGGTGGTGTGGAGCAGAGAAGGAGAGAGAGAGAGAGAGAGAGAGAGAGAGAGAGAGAGAGAGAGAGAAGGTGGGCGGAGAAAAGAGGCTAGAGTGGGTGCGATAAGAGAGCATCTTAGAACAATCTGACAAAAAAAAAAAAAAAAAGAATTCCAGCGATACAAGACAATCGATTTTGAAGCACGGGGGGGGGGGGGGGGGGGGGGGGGGGGGGGGGGGGGGGGGGGGGGGGGGGGGGGATAGAAAAATAAAGCACAAATGGAGGGGGGGGGATGCATAATGATAGCCCAGTCGCCACGGGTAGGAGGGGATGCCATATGGATAATGAATCAAGTTATTCCAGCCGAACCGTGAGAGAGAGAGAGAGAGAGAGAGAGAGGAGAGAGAGAGAGAGAGAGAGAGAGAGAGAGAGTCACATAAGAATATAAGCGTATCGATAGAATGACAAGAGGGCAGGAGGTAGTAGAAAAGACACACACACACACACACACACACACACACACACACACACACACACACACACACACACACACACACACACACATACACGCGCGCGCGCGCGCTCGTACTCACATAAGGCATTCTTACTAAACAAAATAACATACATGTGCATTTCAAGTACAAAAACACTTCGTAATAGTCAGGTACATACATAAGGCAAAGAGGGTGGGTGGTGGTGTGGTGGTGGATTTATGGTGGAGTATGCAACTGGCACATAAGATGGTTGAAGTAATGGTGTTTGAAGGTTGATATGCATTGGCGTTGCTTGGTTGATTTCAGGGAGCGAGTTCCATTGACGGGAACCTGAATATGTTAAACTGGATTTGAATAAGTCAATTCTAGGAACAGGGACATGTAGTTTGTGTAGAGTCCTTGAGGAATTTATTGAAAATCTGTGAACTAATGTTGAGGGTGCCTTCCCCAGACACAATCTTATGCATTATGATCCCTTTTGTATTTTAATCTCAGACTTAAGGGGGGAGAACTTGAATCTTTTTTATAGTCCGAGTCCAGAAGACTACTGCTTTTTAGGAGGACTAATTTGAGAGCTCGCTTGTGTAGGCTTAACAATGGTTTGAGGGTGTTAGCGCTAGCACAGTCCCATAGAGTAGATCCATAGTCTATGTATGATTGAATATGAGACTGGAAAAAAGAGCTTGCGTGAATGCAGGTCGAGGAAGCGTTTGATTTTTGGAGAGTTAATAAATTTTCTGTGAAACTTTTTTGCATAGTGAGGTTATGTGAGCTTGCCAACTCATATTATTATCAATTGTTATTCCTAGCACTTTGAGGTATTTAACCTGTTCAACGGGTTCATTTTTAAGATGTACAGGAGGAAACTTAATAGTGAGATTTCGTCTTTTTTTTGCCTGGTTGTGATGAGCATGGATTTAGTTTTTTTGAGGGTGAGCGACATGTGATTTAGTTCAGTCCATTTGACGAGGTCATTCGCACTTTCTTGTAAGGTTTTTGCAAGAACAGTAACATCAGAATGATTTGTATGTATTGTTGTATCATCAGCAAAGAGTTCACAGGTGGATGTGATATGGGAGAGGTAAATCATAGATGTAAATTGTGAACAGTAAGGGACCCAGGATAGAGCCTTGTGGTACGCCATAGGAAAGTGTTTTGAAATGAAGAGTAGTAAGTTGTATTAATTTTTACACATTTGTGTCTCTATTTGTGATATGAGTGAAAAAAAGCGTAAGAGTTTTTGTGGATAAGCCATACATACAATTTTAATTTTCTAAGAAGAAGGTTATGGTCTATTACATCAAATGCTTTTTTGAAATCAATGAATGAATAGGACACCACAATATCTGTTGTTGTTAATGCTGTTTAGCCAGTCATCAACCAGGTTGATTAGGGCTGAGTGGCATGAATGGTTGTGTCGAAACCCGGACTGTCTTGGATGAAGCAAGTGGTATGTATTTAGGTGGTGTAATGTGTGTGTGTGTATGTGTTTTTCCAAAGGTTTGGAAAATAGTGGAAATGATTGAGATTGGTCTGTAGTTTGCAGGGTCTGAGCTGTCACCTGCTTTGTAGATAGGTATGACTTTCGCCTTTTTGAAACTGTCGGGGAAAATGATTTTTGTCGATGCATAAATTGAAGACGTATGTTAACGTATCTGTAATTGCTGGAGCTGATAGTTTGAGGATTTTGCCGTCTAGGCCATCCACCTCCACAGGTACCTGACTGTTTTAGGTGCGTTAGGTAGTGATAAACTTCAAAAACTGTTATTGGTGGAATATAAAGTTCAGACTTGATTTTTATCTTGGCAATATTGTTTCAGTTTTTGTAGGTCGTTTGATCTGGATGAATCTGTCGTCGTGACAATTTTATTGGCAATAGTACAAAAGTGGGTGTTCAGCTGTTCGACAGAGATGTCTTTAATTACAGTTGATTTTGAAGATTGATTGTTTGTAAGCTCGTTAATAGCTCTCCATAGCAATTTTGGGTTCTGGGTTTGACGATATTAGTTCTCGATAATATTTCATTTTTTCTCTGCGCTTGTGTGAATTTATTGCATTTCTCAGTTTTCTAGATTCCTCTTCATAGCCATGTTGTTTAAGCATATCTCTATGGTAACCTGCCTCCTGTAACTCTTTAGTGTACCATGCCGGCTTAGGATCATGTCGCACTCTAATCGTTTTTAGAGGAGCGTGTTTATCATAAATTTCAGTAAATGTTTTGATCCAAAATTCTACAGCAAGATCTGGATTAGTTATGTTGAAAACTGAAGAGAGATTTGAGTTGAGCAAGTCATGTAGAAAGTCTTGGTTGTTAAAGCTTGTAAAGCAATGGTAGGTCATTGTCTTGTGTCCCGTTTTGGGAATTTTTACTCCTTTTTTTGACCATGTGACACAAACTGGATAATGATCGCTACAGTTTAGAACAGGGACGCAGACTTCTGTTATGTTAGTTTTATCTGAAACATAAATATGGTCGATAAGTGTCTTGGAGTTTGGTGTGATTCTCGTTGGAGATTCGATGAGCTGATGCAGATTGAATAGACTGAATGCTTGGGTCCATTGGTTTTGCACTTTCAAAAGGTCTATGTTAAAGTCTCCAAGTAAAATGATTTCCTTGGATTCAATCGAGACTGCATCCATCATCGTAATAAATTTGTCGACCCAGTTTATTCTTTCAGATGGGTTCCTGTAACAGAAACCAACCAAAATAGGAGGGTTTCTTTTCAGCTAACTTCTATCCAAACACATTCTACACCGTTACTTTCTAGGTGTAG
>JADBJO010003273.1:125000-127500 GCA_016801955.1 Conus betulinus
GTGAGAGAGTTCCCCTTGCCATGATGCCATACCCTTCGCGTGGTGAATCTACAGCGGTCCATTGCCTCTACTACACCCATTAGACTTTGGGACGTTCACCCAATGACGTGAGTAAAACAATGAAAACAACAGCGTCCTCCTGTCTTCAAATCTCAAATCATAATTATGTCTTGCTGTTTTCCCGTCAGCCCACCCACGCGGTCCAAGCGCTATCCTCAGTCTGCTTTTTCAGCCCATCCACTTGGGCCGTATTGCGCGGCAGACCATGCGTGTACACCGTGGGTCCGGCCGGCTCAGTCCTCCAAAGGCGTAAGTAGTACGGTTCAGACAACTGGTGTAGTTCGTCTCCAGAGCAGAAGAAAGATGAACAGGTTCAGTGCCTTGCTCCAGTTTAGCTGACCAGGTGCCACCGAGGGATGCTAAACGGTCTTGTTTATGAGTTTAGCACCACTTTTAAAAACCTCAGTCTAGGAAGAACAGAAAAGGGAAGGGGGGGTGGGGAATTTGGAGGAGGTTGTTGGGGGGGAGGAGGGGGAGCTGGGGGGGAGGGGGTGGGGGGGGGTGGGGGGTGGGGGGGGGGAGCTAACTCTGTTAGATGGTGCCTAAGGGATGGGGGTAGCGTTCAGAGTGAAGTATAGCGACTAATAATATACTTATAACAGGTCAGGACTAACCTGGTTTCCCAGTTTTCGGTTTACCGGATGTTCATGAAATGTGCATGATGATCTCTGTGTGCCGTCTCCTGCTACGCCAGCAGATGGCCATAGTGATAAGTCTAGGCTTGCCTGCACGATTTGTTAAATTGAGTTTGTCTCCTCTCATTGTGTATTGTTTTTCTCGTGGTTCAGGTTGGTGTGCTGTGTTGTGTGTGCTGTGATGTGTGTAGTGTGTGGTGATTCGTTCGGGTGTGTGTGTGTAAAGTGGTGGAAGCCTGGATACCAAGCTCCCTCTCTTGCCCACTATCTCACTATCCTCTTCGTCTCCTCGATCTCAAGCTAGGTCCATTTGCCTCTAAACCCCATTAGACTCAGAGAAGGACGTTCAACAGAGAGACGAGAGTAAGACGAGAGAGCCACAGAAGGAAGGAGAGGTGAGAGATCTCAGAGTATCAGTAGTCAAATTGCAAGTTTCTCCGTGCCCCGTCATGCCCCCCCCCCGGTTCCCCCGCTTCTCCTCAGTCCTCATCTCAGCCCATCCTCTTCTATCTCTTTTCGTCGTCTCGACTCATGCTACCACCGTGACATCCGGCCGCAAGAGAGTAGAGAAGAGAAGTAGACAAAACAGGACAACTAGACAGATAGAGACAGACATCCAGACTTACAGAGATAATCTCAGTTCATATTGTGCTCCCAAGTTTCTAGCCGCCGGGTACAGATGACAGGTCAGTTTATATGGACCCGTTCCAAACTTTCCCGAGGAACCAGAGGGGAAGAATTATGCTTTTGGTTGGTGGGGGATCTCACTCACATACATGCCATCACACATGGGGCAACACACTTCCCGTGAAAACACTTACACACACCCAGGTCAGTCACAGAGGGGGTACAGAGAGGGGTCATAACGAGTGACACAGAGTGAAACGAGTAGAGTGATGTCTCCTGACAGATGCCTGTCTGCCTGAACGAGCCTGAGCAAGAACGTCTGCAGAGCAGCGTAAGAAGGGATTAGCGACTAGAACATGTTTGTGACTGATTCCTAATACATTCTCTGTTGTTAGAAAGTGTGAAATTTGACATGTGTGTAATGAACCGTGTGGGTGTGTGGGTGGGTGTGTATACATCTCGAGGGGGCTCTCTCTCATCTCTCTCTCGCTCTCCTTGAAAAGGCAAGTTCCATACAGAGATAGATGAGTAGAGAGAAGAGAGAGCCGAGAGGAGAGAGGAGAGCGGAAGGTTTAGACTGTACTTCCTCCGTAGGTCACCGTCATAATTTTGCTCTCTCTTACTCTCTCTCTCGTCTCTCTGAAGTAATCTTTCATGAAAGAGATAGAGAAAGACACAGACGCACATAGCAAGACAAGACAAAGAAATACGCTCCTAGACTGTCCAGGTTTCTGGCTCGGGCCGATACATCAATTTATGACACTCCAGAGGTTCCATCCCGAGGAAATAAATGCTTTTGTATACCCCACACCACAAGCTGTGAGTTGTACAGACCCACACCCCACACCTACCACACACCACACACACATACACAGCCCCAGTAGGGTGGGAAAGAGATAGAGGAAGCAATACGTAAGGAACCATTTTCTACACAACGAGGCGGAAAGATAGACTGTACTCCCCGTATAATTTTGGTTCGGATCCGTTTTGAGAATCCGGATCAAAGAGCGGATCCACGAACCATAGATGCTTGGAAGTCTTCATCGTCTTGACTGTCCAGTTTGGCTACGGTGGCAATGTACAAGACAGGGATATCGAAGCGTGAGTTGTACGGTACATGTACATAAATCACAATACATTTGGTTATGTTTAAATGTATGTAAATGTCCACTACAGCA
>JADBJO010003273.1:135000-140000 GCA_016801955.1 Conus betulinus
ACAACTCAGACATAGCAGGCCTCCCCCTTTTGCCTTCTTCGAGCAGAGCAAGAAAAACAGACACACAAACCAACCAGCCAAACAGACATGCTAACAAACACACATCAAGAAAAGACAAAGATGTATAACGAGGTGAAAGCAAGCGCAACAAACTCTCAGTCACCACGAAAGTGACTTAGAAGGAAACTGGGAGAAAAGGGAGAAGGGGGTGGGGTGCTGGGTTGCAAGGGGACGGGATGGGGGTGAACTGGAAGGCGTTGAAATGGAAACATTTAACCCTTCACTGACATCATGTGGAAAACTGTTGGTTTGTGTCTTGTGAATAGACCCATTCGTTACGGCCTGTCTGGAGTCGACTTTCATGTCCTGGGTGAAGTTCGTCAGCTGCTGTAATTTGTTTGTTCCGCTCATTTGGCGGTCTAGTAAAACAACATGTGTTTTCAGTGGCAGCACTTTGCTGCTCGCCTCATCGCTGTTCGATTTTTCCATCCCTGGGAGGCTCTCATCATTATACGTTTGCTGTGAACTGTGAAGGAAACAGAAAAAAAAAAAAACAAGAACAAGTGCCGTAACTTTAACCACACATACTTACTGATTTACTTACCAACTTCCATACTTAATTACTTACTCATTCTTCGGCACTTCGTCCCAGAAGGACCAAAGGCATCGACGACAGCTCTCTAGCGAACTTCAAACTGGGTTATCCTTTCTCTCTGTGTCCTGTGGGCTCCCTTCCTCTTCAAATTTGCTTGAATTCCCTTTTCCTTCAACACGGCTTTTTATTCTCTTTCTCTTCATCTATCTCTTCTATTCCCTTTCTCTTCAGCTCTGCTTCTGTTCCTCTTCTCTTAAGCTGTGCTTCTAATCTGTTCTTTTTCAGCTCTGCTTCTATAGACTTTCTGTTCAGCTCTCCTGTTTTCTGTCTGTTCAGCTCTGCATCTGTTCCGTTCTTTTTCAGCTCTGCTTCTGTTCCCCTTCTCTAAAGCTCTCCTTCGATCCCTTTCTCTAAGCTCTCCTTCGATTCCCTTTCTCTAAAGCTCTCCTTCGATTCCCTTTCTCTTCAGCTCTCCTTCGATTCCCTTTCTCTTAAACTGTCCTTCGATTCCCTTTCTCTTAAACTCTCCTTCAATTCCGTTGTCTCCATCTCTGCTTCTGTTCCTTTTTTTCTCAGCTCTGCTTTTATTCCCATTCTCTATTCTTCACCTCGCTTTTAATCGTTTTTTTTTTTATTTTTAGAATATTATTATTAAGGTCTGCTTCCGTTCCTTCTTTTCAGCTTCGCTACTGTTCCCTTTCTCTTCAGCCCTGTCTCAGTGTCTCTTATCCAGCTATTTCTGAGTGGCTTCCTGTTTCTTTTCCTCTGTGGGTTTCAGGCCACAGCCCAACAGAGGGTTTTGAATGCTGACTTCCTCAAGGTGTGTCATATCCAGCTTCATTTCTTTCTCACGATCTGCGTGATGATGGGCTGTTTTACTGCCCTTTGCCGCAACTGACTGAATCACACATGGTCACTTTTTTATGACCACGATAACCTCACACACACACACGTGTCCTTGGGCTTTGTGTAAACCCCATTCTCGCCGTCACGATTTCGGATCTCGGTGATCCACATTGCTTCGATCCATGGTCGTCCCTGGGCATCCGTAGTACGTACCGTGATGAACCATGATGAATCTTGACCATTCTTCATGGTCCTGCATGATCCGCAGGCCACTACGACTGTTGTGAAATGTTCGAAACACTCGTGGCGAACTGTTGGGCTACTGCGGTTTGAGCGTGTGGTAGTCGCCCCGTGGTGTATAACTAGTCATCTCCTTGACTCCCCGTACAACCGCTGTGCAGGCTCCCGTGGTCTTCGGAAGGGTCATCGTGTTTAACCGTCTCTCTGGCAACACAATTTACTTGGTATACTCACCGAACCATCATGGTGCCCCTCAGCTGACCATCATGGTGCCCCTCAGCTGACCATCATACTGAAACAACAACTACCGGAAAGTAAAGACTACACTGATTCTAGAAGGAAAAAAGCATTCTAACATCAGGAGCTGCCACAGCATTAATATGTATGCTCTTCGTTTGATGCACGACTCTTCATCTTCGATCATTAGCGTTGAACCATTACTCAAATTACGCATGAGTATGGTCGAGGATCGTAGTGTTTGAGTGGTAGACGTCTCACCTTGAAATTAAGAGAGCAGGTGTGTAAGGAGCTATACATTTCTTACTACAGAGGCCAACATACAATGCTGCTTGTCCATGAAGCAGGTGAATGGCCAATTCATTCATTGACGTAGTTATGTTACTGTAGCTACCAAAAGACTTACCAGTTACTTAGTAGCTTGTATACACATCGATTTATATCAGCTTTTACATAGTACAACGTTACGACCAAGTGACGAATCGTAGCAACACAGCAAAATCGTTGCAATATTGGCAAGACGCGTCAACCGTGGCGTATCTCTGCGTACGCCGTGGGGAAACCGTAGCATGACCTTCATAGTTCCTGATGACACTATGGTACTTAACTACTATACGGCGGTGCCACAGGGAGCCGTATTCATCCGTGATTGCCCATGGTGGTGTCCGTGGTGTTTCATCATGTTCAGGAACGGAATGGAATCCCTGCCGAACCGTAAAATAATCCTTGAAGCACCGCGCCCTTCGGTTTTCGTGCCCTAGATGGGCGACTACCGCGATTTGATACAATTTATAGCACCGTGGCAAATCGAGCGATTCGAGGCCGTGAAGATGTGGCCTAGGCTTTGGGGTGTGATGCCACAGTCTAAAAAAACAGGAGAGTGTGATTGTGTTGATGTCTGTCTACCTGTTGAAATAGAGACTCGACATCACGCCTGTGAATTTGAGTGAGAAAATCGACAAAGCGTCAGATTTTAATTAACTGAACATGTTTCGAGAACCGTTCAGTCTTTCCGTTTGTGCGATTTTAATGTGCAGTTTTGCTTTTGTTACTGAGTGTAAAATGTACCTTTACTATACAGATTTGAGTACCAACGCCGAGGAATTTTTCAGACCCATTTTTTTCTAAACCAGATTATATTTCGACTGTTCTTGGATTCAGGAAACGGGACGACTTTTGCTTCTAATGTATCAGTGTATGTGCTGCTTCTTTTATAACATTACTGAAAATGGAATCAGTCGTCGTGGTGTACTGTTTACCCCCACGGGCCGCGGGATGGTAGATCGCCAGTTCGAATTCAACTTGAAGCATATATTTTGCGTTGTTTTGGTTCCGGCCTGTTTGTCTAGGTTACTGTGAGTTTAGGTGGGAAGACCGTAATTTTGCAGTCGGGTTTAATAATAATGGTTTTTATGTGTGTGTGTGTGTGTGTGTGTGTGTGTGTGTGTGTGTGTGTGTGGGTGCGTGCGTGCATGCGCGCGCGCGCGCATGCGCGCGCGCGCGCGTGTGTGTGTGTAACCAGAATTTCCCGGTCGACACCGCTTATTTATCTCTCGCGCATGGTGAACACTGGAATGTTATGAAAGCAAGCGCAGAGTACAGTCTTGTTATGTGTTCTCAGATCAGTATATGGACTACATTTCATCTTCATCACTGTTGTCCTTAACATTACAAAAAAAGAAATGTGTCGTCGTTTTTCATATGCTGCTCTTGTAATGGCCACAGTTTTCGATTTTTTCTCAATGTCCATGTCCGTGGCTTCACCGTCGGTAAATCTGAAGGGGGACTGGTCTTCGATGGACGTGAAGACGTCTTTCAGAGGGGGACGCTCACTTCAGGATGGCGCCGGACGAACCCCAGTACTCTGGTTAGTATTAGGCACATCTTAGGTTACGCCCTGCTTTTCTTGGATCAGAATAGACAGCAGTGAACATCACCGAAGTGATTCAGCGGCAGTGCAGTATTTCCACTGGTCGGCTGCCCCACGGCGACCAGATTTGGATAGCTCCATTCAGGCAACTGGCGCTAGGACAGCAACTAAACGAGTTAGGGTGTGGGTATGTACAGAAAGCCAAAGTGAACGGCATGATAGCAGTACAACGGAGAGGGCACAGAAGATGAGACCTCTCCTTCACACCTCCCTCCTCTTGCCCCCCCCCCCCCCCCCCCCCCCCTTCCCCCCCCCCTCCCCTCCGAAAAAAAGCGTTTCCTTTAAGAACTGAAATGGGATGGACCCCGTTTTGAGTTACCAGTTGAAAAGCATTCTGTTAGGATTTTTTTTTTCTTTGGTTGGTATCGCTACTCCATTCCATTCAATTGCCGTTCGACAGACACTGATGAGATTTTGATCAGCTGGTCATATGAATTAATCATCAGGGTCATTTTTGTGGAATCATTGATGACTGTTTGCCCCTGAACTGTCAGTGACTGATTCCATGTGGAAAATGCTGATGGTTCCCCACAGCGAACTGCCATTGGGCCAGTTCTGTGCTGGCATTATTAGTCCCCTGCGCAGCACCTTTTAGGAGCTGACATCTGAGGGGCCTTGTGCCGAAAAGTACTCTGAGATGGACACTGCTGGGGATCACTATTAGTTCTCATAAGGGGCTTTTAGGGAATTACTGTTTGATGAACAGTCCGAGAGGATTTGCCGTCCCATGTCTGTCTGTCTCTGTGTCTTGGGAATGACAGGTTATGGGAGGCCACTTGGCTACACCAGTCGCTGGACATGCCATTTTTGTCAATGACAGTTTTGGAGGACGGCCTGCTAAGGTTGGTGTGCCGGGAACCACGATATAGTGTGCGCTCAGGAGGATTGACTAAATTGACGGACACACTGGTGGGAATTGCAAGATGATGGGCAACCTGTCCTGTGAACAATTACCGTTTGATGGGAGTGCTCTTTGGAAATGTCATGCCCCCCGCACACACACACACACACACACACCACACACACACCAGCAGATTCCACAGAATACAATATGGACAAGGAAAGACAGATAGATAACAAAGAAAGAAACAAACGAAAAGAGGATGGAAAGGACAGATCTAAAGTTTGTTTGCAAATAGTGTTTGCTCATAG
>JADBJO010003273.1:150000-155000 GCA_016801955.1 Conus betulinus
CGAGGGGGAGCAGCGGCAGTCACAACAAAAGCACTGGACAGCACGGCAAAAGAAACAACAAACAAACAACGAACGAGCAATGACAAAAAGAACAAAGTGAGCAAACCAAACAGAGGGGAAAAAAATACAGAGGAAGATGAACGAGCAATGATAAAAGAACAAAATAAACAACCAGAGAAAAAAAAAAAGAAAAAAAAAAAGAGGAAGAGAACGAACGAGCAATGATAAAAGAACAAAATAAACAACCAGAGAGGAAAAAAAAATCAAAAAAAGAGGAAGAAGAACGACAAACGCAATAAATGCTGAAATAAACAAAGAAGAAGGACGGCGTGACGTCAGCATCAACGATGTCAGCGATTCACAGGTTTTCTGAAGCAAGTCAGGGAGACCGGTTAGCACAGACCTTGCTGTTGTCCTCGCTCAGGGTATCAGGTTTTGCCCTGCTGAACTTAGGAATCAGCACGACACCGCCACCCACGAAGACTGTATGAAGAAAGTAGGTAAGAATACATTGAGTAATGGCGATGCTGATGATGATAACGATCATGACAATGGTGAATAACAGCGTGGTAAATAACAGTTATAATGTTAAATATAGCAACAGCAATAACAAAAGATAATGATAATATTACATCCATCGATCATGATGGTGAGAAAAGGCACTGGGAAAAATCCACAGACATTCCTATGGACATGCATATTTTGAGGTGTGTGTATATCATGCATGTGAATGTGTGTATGCGTGGGGTAAAGTGTGTGTGTGTGTGTGTGTGTGTGAGAGAGAGAGAGAGAGAGAGAGAGAGAGAGAGAGAGAGAGAGAGAGAGAGAGAGAGAAGAGAGAGAGAGAGAGAGAGAGAGAGAGAGTGCGCGCTAATGTATGTATGTATGTATGTAATGTATGTATGTCTGAGAGAGAGAGAGAGGGGGGGAGGGCAGAGAGAGAGAGAGAGAGAGAGAGAGAGAGAGAGAGAGAGAGAGAGAGAGAGGTCCGATAGGGAGAAGAGACTGAGAGACACACAGAGAAGAAAGACAAAAACAAAGTGAGAGAAAGAAGAGAGAGAGAGAGAGAGACAGACAGACAGACAGAGACAGACAGACAGTAACGGAGACAGAGTAGATGAAGAATGACAGGATGAACGCCTGAGAGGCCTTGGAGACCTTGCTCTCAGACCACACCGATACAGCCAGAAATAACACAGCCTCCTCGGCTTATTTGTAACACTCCAGCAGGCACGCCGTGTTCAGGAGAGGGTCTGATCGACAGTGCCGTCCAAGGAAGCAAAGACAACAGCATACCACGTCTGTGCTATCGCCATCGGGAACCACTGTCACTTAGTGGGACAGAAACGTTTGAATACACAAAACTGACTTCATCTTTTTTTTGTGTGTATCAAAGTTGCTGTGACCGCCACAAAACGGAGCAAAAGCAAACAGAAAGCAATGAAATACCAATGAAATCGAGACTTCTGATACTAAATGAGCCCTCCCGAAAATTTACGGGATGAATCAGCCGACTTTGATCTGAAAATAGATTCTGGCTGCGGACGGGAGATCCAGACGATCTTGACCTTGCTACACAGCAGACGACCTCGTTTCGAGCCGTTGGGATCACATGTTATTTCGGTATGTGTGTTTTGGTTTGTTTCCAACATGTGACGGAGCTCATTAGCATCACCGCACACTGCCCAAACTGCTTACAGATCATTTTCTCGGCTCCCCTGCTCTAGCAATGAATTTTAGTCTTTGTTGTACACTCCTGTTTTGGATGAAAGCACAGCACACACACACACACACACACACACACACACACACACACACACACACACACACACACACACAAAATTCCAGTGTAAATAGAATTCATGTACACGAAAGAACGCTCGGCATCAAGGAAAATCTTTTCAGAGATCTGAAGAGCATTGGACCGAGACACAGATAAAGCTGTTGTTACATACTGGAAGACACATAAGCGTACACAAAGAGCGCTGTCGTCACGTGTTCTGATATAAACAATGAAACACGAGGCATTGCAATTTACCAAGCCATTATATGCAATACAATAAATCTGAGAACCAATTTTGCCGGACTTGAAGGGGAAAAAATTCTCTCCCTTGACTATCTTTTTTTTCCCGTCCTCTTTCTCGTGCTTTCCTATCTCCTCTGTGCTCTTAGTTGCATTACTTCCAGTCAGTTCGTTTTGGTTCCTGTGTGCGCAGCAGTCACACCCAGATCATTCCAGCGACAGCGTTCTCTTGGGAGCTGCTAATATTGTGTCTGGGTCATCGTGGGGAACGCTGCCGAAGAAATAATGCATTGCTGCTGATTTGCTTTGGTGGTGTTCAGTGGTGCCTGTTTGATCCATTGACACACAGGACACACCGCCCTACTGACCACTACCATTGTTTAGTCACCTAGCCAGCCAGAGAGAGTGGCCACCTTTGAGGAGGGACTATTTCTGACGATCTTAATACAGCAATTGTTCAACCGTATGTTTGTGGTTTTTCACTTGCTTTTGTATGAGGTTTCATCCTACGAACAAACCATAAAAGGCCACAAGGAAGAAGACAATAATTATTTGAAAGAAAAGTAAATATGACAAGAATGTACACAGTCAAAACGAGAACCAGACCCTAGACACAAGTTTCAAAAATGCTACAAGCACACAATTTTAACGAGAGCCAGAAAAAGACAGAGCCATAAAACACGGAAACGACTATGAATAAGACATATCAACAAATTGTGGACGGTCGTCACGTGAACTGCAGCAATAAACACAACAGTGAAAAAAAGTGTTGCAAATATGCGGATCGTCTTAACACAAACTAGAACATGGACACAACCATAAACATTTTTTTTTTAGCGTGCAAACAGTTTAACATAAACCAATACAAAGCTCGGCCATAATCCAAGCATTACAGGCTTACAGAGAGTCGTCACTTGGACCCAAACAGGGACACAACAGCAGAAACAAGTGTCACAAGCATGAGACCGTCTTCACGTGAACCGGGAACATAGACACAACCATACACGTTTTGTAAGCACCTAGACAGACTATGGACAAAAAAAGTTAAGACGGGGGAAACAGTTATTAATATTGACTGGTTTCTGTTTTCCGGTGATTTCTGCTTTCTTATGGGTGGCTTGGCCTGGCTTTCCCCCAGACACAACAACAAGGATCACAGGGACGCTAGCGGAACTATTTCCCTGTCTGCCCTCTTTTTGGTGTTTTCCTGTCTTTTTGGCTTCGCTCAGCGGGCTAGAGAGACCTAGGGTATTACTAAACGCAGATTGGTTTCCCCTTGATCACGTGACCGTGCTCATTCGCGGGCACGGCCGGACTGGCGCTGTATTATTTGTTCTGTCGTATGATTAAAGGGTTGGGAAGTGGTGGGGGCTGATTGTACCGTGTTGGTCCGGGCTGGCTGCAGTGCAAAGGTTCGCACCAAGTTGGCCTGCCGCATACACATTCATGCATGCGCTCATACACACAGAGACTCTCACTCTCTCTCTCTCTCTCTCTCTCTCTCTCTCTCTCTCTCTCTCTCTCTCTCTCTCGTGCGCGCACTGTAGCAACGCTAGGTACAAAGCTGAAAAAAGGTTTTGTCCACAGTACAGAACTGGATGGGGGACACCGTTGGCAGCAAAAGGTTTCAGAGTTAAAGGTATCACACCCTCTTCTTTGACCACCTTCCGCTTTCCTCTCTCACCTTAAACCAGCCTCTCACCCCCCTTTCCCCAGTTTGAAGCTCGATCTTCGGAAAGCCATTTTCATCATGACGGAACAATTGTTCAGCAGCGCTCGTTTTCCTTTTAATTTATTTATGTTTTTCCAGAAACAAGAGGACAAAACTCGTTTTCTACTCATAAAATATTCATCCTAAAATTTTCCGTCTTTTTCCTTGCGTGAACCCAGTCTGCTCTGAGACTCAACACCATTACCTTTTTGTTGTTATTTTGGGGCGATGCCAGCAGCGACCAGGTTTTGACAGACATGTGTAACAAAGCGAGTATATCTGTGTAATCACCCTGTTTAGACTCTGTGTGTGTGTGTGTGTGTGTGTGTGTGTGTGTGTGTGTGTTTGAATGTGTGTGTGTGTTTGTGTGTGTGTGTGTGTGTGTGTGTGTGTGTGTGTGTGTGTGTGTGTGTGTGTGTGTGTACACACAGCAAACGTTAATAATATAATTATGCTATTTATGTTTTAAATAGCATTATCAATGATTCGAATCTAATCTCTAATCTGTTAAGGTTATATTCATATTTTATGCAGACATTGCAACAAATATTCACTCTACCTGCTATCAAGGTCATTGAACCATTTAACGCAGTTTCTTCTGCATGGAAGGGCAAATATGAGTAACTAGTGTCTCCTACGACACACTTTCAGTACACAGGTAGCCTACACCTTACCAAAAAAGAGCTGAATCTGTGGAGAGTCGAGCAACACGAAAGCAGCAAGTTAAAACAGGCTCGCTTGTTTCCACCATAACAGTTACCAAGATACCAACACACCATCCATTTATCTTGGCACTAGAAATCAAACGCATCTTAAATGCGCATAAAGTGGGGGAAAATCCGAAAAAGAATCGCAGAAAAAAAAAAATGTAACTGTATATAAATTAAACATCATCAGTGTGTTAGGGCGCGAAGATTAATGACATTTGACACAAGGCTGGAGGTTTGGTTAAATGGCATGAACATTGCCGGCATGAAGACAGGACAGTCGAAAAATGCACCTACCTTGAGTTACAACGCGCTCAAAGTTTATGATACCCTGAGGGAACAGAAAGTAACTTAGAGACAGCCAGTTCTTCACTCTTCCTCTTAACCTCCTCTCGGACAAGGCTTCACCTTCATGACATGCTTCACCTGTCTTGCTGTGTCGGTATAATGTTAGTGGAGGTCAGCTGTCCGGCGTCTTGCTTGGCGTTGGATGGTTAGATCAGGTCTGCGCCGAGCAGCCTGCAGGACGTGTAAATCTGACGCATTTTTTTCACTTTCA
>JADBJO010003273.1:170000-172500 GCA_016801955.1 Conus betulinus
CATTCATTGACTCAGAATTCCATGATCTGTGGTAACATTGCAATGGTCACGTTCCAGTTGATGGCATGACGACAAAGATCATATATCATTCACCTTGCTTCCTCTACAAACATGGTGTGTAGGCAACCAAGGTCTACATGGGCAGAGTCTGTTTAGCAAATAGTTTAAAGGATGAAACCTCATTCAGATCACATGCTGTGTGCGATTATGGATCGATTACGGATGGAATGTTTGAGGAATGTCTTCCAGTTGCGGATGGAACTTTTCTTTAAGATTTCCTCGTCGAGATAATAATGGACCCAGTTTTCAGCGACTCCTGTTGTTGTATTTCTCATTGCTTTTCTCAGGATTTTGCTACTCTGATATAGGGGTATGCATAATTATGAGTCTTAGACAAGGCTGATAGTACGTTCACGGGATTTGTTTTTGGCAAAGAGCCCAGATGCATGTTGTGGATGAATTTGAAACTGAAAATTATCATCGTATATAAGAAGCAAGTTGTGTATGCATACAGATGTGTGGGTATGTATGCATGTATGTATGCATGTATGTATGTGTGTATATGTATGTAATATGTGATTATGTATGTATGTATGTATGTTTGCTCGCTCTCTCCTTCTGTGTCCGTCCGTCTCCTTCTCTCTCTCTGTGTCTGTCTATCTGTCTGTCTGTGTCTGTCTGTCTGTCTGTCTGTCTGTCTGTCTGTCTGTCTGTCTGTCTCTCTCTCTCTCTCTCTCTCTCTCTCTCTCTCTCTCTCTCTCTCTCTCTCTCTCTTCGTCCGTCCGTCCGTACAGCCCTCTTCTTTGTCTCTGTATGTATGTATGAGTGTATGTATGTGCATGCGTGCATGCGTGTGTATGCCTGTCAGAGAGAGAGGAGAGAGAGAGAGAGAGAGAGAGAGAGAGAGAGAGAGAGAGAGAGAGAGAGAGAGAGAGAGAGAGAGGGGTTTTATGAAGCAGGGTTCAGCATTTTGCATCATCGGGAAACTCAACTGGCTGCCTGTCCAGCGCTGATTCAATCTCACATTTTGCTCCGGTGGCCAATTGATCGCTACAAAATAGCATTATCTGTCAGCTCTTCTTCTTCTTTCTCTTTCGTCCTGGAGCATTCGAGAGCCCCCCACCCCCCCACCCCTCCCTCCCCACAAACGCACAGAGATCAGAAAACACACACGCTCTGAAGCATGCATTTCTATATTCCATCAGCGCTTGTTTCTGTCGAAGGAATCATGGGCTTGAGTCTTTCTTTCTTTCTCTCTCTTATCCCCCTTTTTTTTTTCGTCGTTCCTTCTTTTCTTCTTTCTTCTTGATTTCTGCTGCCCTTTTTGTCTTCTTTGTTTTTGTTGTTGGTTTTTTTTGCTGCTTTTGTTGCCGTTGTTGTTGTTGTTGTTGTTGTTGTGGTGGTGGTGGTGGTCGTCGTCGTTGTTCTCATCATCATCATCATCATCATCATCATCATCATCATCATCATCATCATCATCATCATGTCCTTTTTCTTCCTTCCTTCCTTCCTTCCTTTCCTTTCTTTCATCATCATCATCATCATCATCATCATCATCATCATCATCATCATCATCATCATCATCATCTTCTTCTTCTTCTTCTTCTTCTTCTTCTTCTTCTTCTTCTTCTTCTTCTTCTCATGCTGCGCTGCTCTTCCCCTTTCCTCCTTCAACTTCTTCTCCTCCTTCTCTTGATGCTGTGCTGCTTTTCTTTCTCCTCTTTTGTCTTCTTTTTCCGACCGACCTAACACTGTGCTGCATCCCCCCTGCCCCTCCTTCACCATCTTCTTCTCCTCCTTCTGATGCTGTCCTGGTCCTCTTCTTCCTTCATCTTTTTTCTTCTTTTTCCTCAGGTTGGCGCTGATCCTTGTCGTCCGTCTTCTCTGTTCCACCCTCTCCTTCTTACTTCTTTTTCCTCCCCTTTTTCTCCTCCTGTGTTGTCTTCTTCTGTCCCTCATCCTCTTTCTCCTACTTCGCCTCCTGTCCTTCGTCCACCTCTTCTTCCTTTGCTTCTTTTTTCCCCCCTTCCTTTTCTTTCTTTTCTCTCCTTTCTTATCATCCTTTGTTTCCTCCTTTTCCTTCTTCTTTCCCCCTCTCCTCTTGTTTTCTTTCCTCTCTACTTTTTTTCTGCCTTCCTCTCTCGTTTTTATTTTATTTTACATCCTCCCCTGCTTTTCCTTTTTTTTTTTTTCTCCATTCCTCCTCTTTTTTTCCCCTTCTTCTCTTTCTTTCTTTCGTGTTTCGTTTTTTTTTTTTTTTTTTTTTTTTTTTAAATCTCCACTCTAATGTCGGGCATTTAAATTCCATGTGATAATCAACCGGTCGGTCATTTTGATAATCCACCGAAATCATTTTGCACAAGAAAGCCCTGATATCAAATAAAGACAAATTAAAGAATACGATAAAGAAGACATAATCTACGTATGCGTAACCTGTCATCGAAAATGGGGAGGGTTTATTGCATTACAGAAATTCGTAGATGCTGCAGTTTTGATTGAA
>JADBJO010003273.1:185000-192500 GCA_016801955.1 Conus betulinus
GATCCTATGATTAGAACATCATTCATAAGGAGACATTATGGTCAGATGGTCTGATTAACAGACGTAAAATGATGTAGCTCTGTGCGAAATACATTCGGGAAGGGGGGGGGGGGGGGGGGGGGGGCGATGCGAGAGGGGAGAGGAAAAGAAAGAAGAAAAAGAAAGAGTGCAAAAAAAGTAAAGATCTCTGTATGTCGTAATCTGTGGCTTTTATGAGAAAATCGTCTGAATCTGATCTCTTTCTTTCCTTCGTTTTCATTGATGACAATACATGAGAAAAAAGTTTCATCCCCCACCGTGCATTGCCCCTCCATAGACCTGCAGCAGAATTCCATCCACCGTCGCTGCAGAATTTACCTACCGATGGAGGCAGAACAAAGAGTTTGTCCCCCCCAGCTTTTTGGGGCGGGGCGGGGTGCTGGCACAGTCTTTCATTTGCTGCGGTACAGAACGGCGGAGATCCATCATTGATGAAATTGGAGTCGCTCAGTACCGACCAGTTTGGTCGGCGTTTTTCAGTGGGTACTTACCTCCCTTTCACACTTGCCTTCCTTTCGATATATATCCTGAATGAATCCCGTCTCTTCCGTCCCCCCCCCCCCCCCCCCCCTCCCCTCTGATCTCCCTCCTTCCTTTCAGCGTGGAGCCCCTTACGTCTACCCCCCTCCTTACTCCCCCCCCCACCCCGTCCTCCTGTACCTGTACCCTTTCCCTGATCCGCCTGTACCTTTTGTCGACGTACACTGGGCAGATACTGAAGCCCCCAAGTCTTCGAGGGAAATGTGGTGTGTCGTTGACTGAGAAACATGGGCATGAAGCAGTCTTTTTTCTTACTACATGGGAAGGGGGGGGGGGGGGGGCAGTCAGGGCGCTTGCACAGTGGGGAATTGGGGGGGGGGGGGGGGGGGGGGGGGGAGGGGAGGCGGAATGGCAACGGAGTTTAGTGTGTGGGTGTGTATGTCTGTCTGTCTGTGTTTCCGAACGTGTGTGTGTGTGTGTGTGTGTGTGTGGGTGTGTGTGTGTGTGTGTGTGTGTGTGTGTGTAAAATGAAGTTATGACTATTCCAAATGCAGGATAAACAAATATGAACATGGATGGCCATTTGAGAGAGAGAGGAGAGAGGGAGAGAGAGAGAGAGAGAGAGAGAGAGAGAGAGTCGGGGGAAAGAGGAAAGAGGAGGGAAAAAAAAGGATAGGGGAGGGAGAGAGTGGGAAGGAAAGATCGTTCGTTTCTGCCCCCTTTCTCCCCATTGCAGACATACAGGAAAAAAAACACAATGCAGATGGAAGGACAAAACTCAGAAACACATCGGCGTCACACTACCCCACCCCCATCCCCGTTACTACTTTTTTTTTTAACGTATTTCCATGAGTTATGGATTCATGTAACGTACTTCTATGACTTACATTGTATCATTGTTCTTGCACGTGAGTGATGGGTAATGAGCGTATATATATATATATATATATATATATATATATATATATATATATATATACCCCCTCCCTCCTTCTTAGCATTATTATCAATCCATCTTAACCACAACCGTCACATATATCACACCACCCCCACTAAACTAACTACACAACCCCATCTCCTCACTCCTCCCCTCCCTCCACGCACTAAACTCCCTCCCCCCTCCCCCCCCCCCTTTTTCTCTCCCATAATCCCCTCTGTCGTTTCTGTCTGGCGGCCATTCTTCACAGCATACCACATGGACACCAGATAAGTCTCTCTTCGTTCTTTGTTTGTGCTGTCCTAAATGTTAAATGTGATCTTTTTTTTTTTTTTTTTTTTTTTTGGCCTGAAGAAGACCCAAGAGGTCGAAATGCATGTGTGTCTTGTCCTGTGCTTTGTTTGTCAATGTCCTTGGCGGTAATTAAACCCCTGTCTTTCTAAATTTTGCTTCGTTCTCCGCCATCAGTCGCTCCATTTTGAATACACACACACACACACAACTTTCATCTTTTCCAAGACAGCACTGTGATGCCGGTCACAGGTCTCAAGAGGCCGATAAATTGTAACAGTAACAACTGCCATGCTTCTTCCAATAACATCTACACTCAGTCAAGTTATTAGAGATCTTCATAAAAAAGAAAAACAAAATATCGATCTATATATAACGAAAAAAGAAATGCCACAGCACGCTGTTAAAAACACTCCTCCACAGACTCATGCCTTCGTGTGTTGTCAATACCAGTAACATTTTCCCATATTGTGTCCGATCTGCCAGTGAAAACTGTCTGCGAGTGTCCATATGAGACACTGCAAGGGTTCGACGCCACGTGAAGGGAACTCAGTGAAGCGCCACAGTGAGCTTGTTAATGAGGTCCCCTTGGAGGACCAGTAGTCGCTGCTGCTGTGTCGTGTCCATCGCTTAGATGCCGCAGTCGCCGGATGGTTGTGAGGGGTTTTGATGATGCTGGCGGTGGCGTGTGTTCACGTTGGTCGATGTGCATGCGAATGGGCATAAATCTACAGTCTCAACAGTCAAACATGCTAACGCACTCATACGAAATTACGCGCGCGCGCTTGGTCACACACACACACACACACACACACACACACACACACACACACACACACACACACACACACACACACACACGCGCGCGCATGCACGCACGCACACGCAAACACACACACACACACACACACACACACACACACACACACACACACACACATGCGCGCGCGCGCATTTAGGCTAGCATGCACGCACGCACACGCAAAACACACACCACACACACACACACACACACACACATGCGCGCGCGTGCATTTAGGGCTAGCATGCACGCATGCACACGCGTTTTGCGTACACACACATGCATACACACCACCTATACACAGTCACCCCTTTCCTTCCTCTCTTCTTCTCTCTCTTTCTCTCTCTCTCTCTCTCTCTCTCTCTCTCTCTCTCTCTGTCATTATCGTTAGTGAACAGACATTAGATTGAGGAGCGACTCGCAACACACACACACACACACACACACCACACACACACACACACACACACACACACACCACACACACACCACACACACACACACACACACACACACAGTTTTTTGGGAGTGGGGGGTGGGCAAACAGAAACAGAGAGGGGGAGCAGAAAACGTGTGTGTGTGTGTGTGTGTGTGTGTGTGTGTGTGTGTGTGTGTGTGTGTGTGTGTGTGTGGTGTGTGTGTGTGTGTGTGTGCGTTTGTGTGTATGTGTGTGTGTGTGCGTGCGCGCGCGCGCGCGCGTGCGTGTGTGTGCGTGCGTGCGTGCTGCGCGCGCGCGTGTGTGTGTGTGTGTGTGTGTGTGTGTGTGTGTGTGTGAGAGAGAGAGAGAGAGAGAGAGAGAGAGAGTGGGGACATGGAGGCCAGTTCTATTGTGCCTTTGTCATCCCTCGAGTATATATATATATTTCACATGCGTCATGCGAAACAGATGGAGTCGAATGATAGAGAGGCTCGTTGGCCCCCCCCCCCCCCCCCCCCCCCCCCCCCCATACTGTATTATGTCGTTTGTTGATTTGTTTGCGTACAAGCCATTTCCTCATGCTTTCCTCTTTCCCTGTGTGTTTTTATGAGCAGTGTGCATCTGATACCCGTAGACCAAGTTGGGGGGCTTGTTTGACTTGTGTGAGAACGATAGAGATATTGCTCGGTAGTGATGTATTGCGTCAAACTCGCTTACACAACGACATCCTTTTCATTAACTGGATTGGTTCATGTGGTTGATTTATATCAGTACAGTTCCTTGTCCGTCAGGGGATACAACTTTTTTCTTTCTTTCTTTCTTTCTTTTTTCTTTCTTTTTTTTTTGACGGTCAATCATTTATTTATATATCGTATCCCCAAACTCTGAACAATTCTGGAATGTTCTCCTTGTCTGTCACTCTCTTTGACTGTGTTTTGTTCTCTCTTTATCCTCTGCTGTTTTTTTTTTTAAATTTTACTTTTTGATACTCTGCCAGCACATTCATCCATCTGCCTTGTTGTTTGCTGTTGCTGTGTTGTTGTTGTTGTTGTTGTTGTTGTTGTTGACCACTAACAATGTATGAGTTGCTAGATATTTTTTTTTTGTAATCTCGTGACTCGGTAATGAAAATAACATTTGTTGATGATAACAATAACGATAATATTGATGATAGTAATAATAAAATGATTGTAATAAGAATGACAATGATAATAATAATAATAGTAATAATAATAACAAAAAAAATAACAACCATCATCAAGTCATCAACTTCATTCATCATCATCATCATCATCATCATCATCATCATCAGAATGAAGTTCAATACCGTAACGACCATCCTAACAACGTTGGTTACTGGGCGTTTTACAAATTTTGACAAATTAACGTCTATAATATACATGGGACACACACACACACACACACACACACACACACACACACACACACACACACCACTTTATTATAATGTTGACAGCTCATTCATACACGAGCGAATGTGTGCATGAGACAGGCAGCAATTTAGCGACATTTCAGGATTTCTTCAGCAACTGCCCTTTAAACAGATAAGTTTCAAACCCGACTGGTAAGTAATGAATTAAGGTCATGACGTAGTTGAAAAGGTTGCGAGTTCCAGAGTGTCGCCGCAGAAAATGAGAATGCTCTAGAACCGTGTTGCTTTCGGTGGTAGGAGGGAGTGTGAAACATTCGGTCATCAGTGGAAGAGAGGTTTGAACGGGCAGAAACATAATATATTTCGAAGAAGTTTAAGAGAGATAGACAGGCATTTCACGTGCAATAATCTTATAATTTAGGCAGGCAGATTTGTACTGAGTCCTAAGTTCTAATTTGAGCCCTTTGTAATTTGTTCAGATCTTATGTGTGATATCGTTTTGACACCTTGTAGATAAAGCGGGTAGCTGAATTTTGAACACGTTACAGTGGTCGAAGTATAAGGCTGCAAATATAAACGGAAGAGCATGACAGTAACCTAATCTTGACAGGACGCAGGAAGACGTCAGCGTTTTCGTGACCGGTACCTTGAGGAAGGGTGACAGCGCTGATTCGATGGGGTTCTAGAAAGGACGCTCGGCAGAATCTGGCAGTGTGATGTTTCAGAGTGAGATCACAGTCGAGCTAGAGCCAAGATCACGAACACATGGCATGAATAAGATAGTAGTGGAACCAAGACTATTGATGGATGAACGGCTTAAGTGTCTTGAGCCCTTATCATCATTTCATATCAGTTTAACGTCAAACATCCACTGCATGATATCGGAGACAGAATTTGGAACCTTTTGGACGAAACTATCATCGTTTCCTAGCTTGTTAGAATGTTCAACCTGAGTGTCATCAACGAACATTACATGATGAACAGAACAGGTCGTGATGATCTCTGTCATGGATGTTGTGCACATTATGAAAAGCTCAGGGCCTAGCACAGAACCTTGCGGAACGCCGAAGTCTGATGTCGTTTTGGAAGTCCATTTGTCATTAATAAGAATAAGCTGCTGTCTGTTTGAAGACATGATCTAAACCAGTTTGAAGCAGTGTCCTGTAACTGGTAGGGGGAAGAGAGGGGTAAAGGAAGCTGCTGGTTTGAGGCTGGTCCTGTCTCCTTGCAGTAATATTTGCAAGATATTTATGAATGTACACGAGTAGTTTTAGAAACGCCGATTTATGTATTTATGTTCTGCTTAATTACTAATCAAGTAAGTCTTCATTAGTCATTTAAGCCATAGATCCATTCGCTGGATGATATATAAATCGTGCAAAGTATGTCAGTGTTTGTTTTTAGGCGTTAAGAAAGCGAGTGTGCATCCATGTTTTACACAGTACGTGTTAATTGTCAGGTACCTAGCTATTTGCTGTCAGTTCGTACTAAGGTATTGGGCCAAATAAACGGTACTATTATTATCATTATTGTTATATTGTTGCTGATGTTGTTATAATTGTTGCGATGTTAATCCTGTGAATGGTCATTATCTGTTCAATATTATTTTCATTGATAGATATGGATTTGCTAGTGGTAATAACACATTTACGATTGATTTTGTTGTCGCTTTTGTTTTAAGAAAGGGAAGGGAAAATAATTCAAACAAATTAGCTTCCGTCTGCAGCATGGTCTACTTTCATCTACCTTAAGAATAAAGAAGGACGTGTGGTAACGTTCACCTTCTGCCGGCAGTCGCGGTAGTATAGAGTTAAGACTATTTGGCCGCTTCACTATGGGGATGAAAGTTTCTTTCCATGTATTAGTGCAGAGTTATGAACATTAAACTTTTTCACCATCGTAGTGAGAGTTACCTCCCTCATGCCGCAGCGTTGGCGCAGCGTTATAAGCATGTAACCATTTCACCATGGGAATGAAGGTTTGCCTGCCAGCTGCAGCATTAGTTTTTGAGTTGTAAGCATGTAACCATTTCGTCAGGAAAGCTTCTTATCTCTGCAGCAGCATTAGGGTCGAGTTATAAGCATGCAGTCACTTCACCATGGAAATGAAAAATGATCTGCCTGCAACAACAGTAGTGCAGTCATGAGCATGCAGCCATTTCATCATGCGGTGAGAGTCATCTTTCGTACGCAGCAGTTACCATTGTTATTTATTTTATTATTTTTTTTTACTATCTCTGGCCTAAGAGGTTGAATTCTCTTTCGCATTCGTTTGATTGTCTGTCTGTCAGGAGAATTACGAAAAAAAAAAAAAACAGCAAAAACTTCTGAACTGATTTAAAAACATAACGTGATGGATAGATGAAATGTGGCCAGGATAATTATGGAAAAAACAACTTCTGAACTGATTTAGATATAACGTGATGGATAGATGGAATGTGGCCAGGATAATTATGAAAAAAAAAAAAATTTAATATAACGTCTAGATGGAATGTGGCCTGATAATTATGGAAAAATATAACGTCTGAACTGGATAAGATGGATAATGGAATGTGGCCAGGATAATTATGAAAAAAACAACGTCTGAACTGATTTAGATATAACGTGATGGATGGATAGATGGAATGTGGCCAGGATAATTATGGAAAAAACAACGTCTGAACTGATTTAGATATAACGTGATGGATCGATGGAATGTGGCCAGCGGAGGAACCTATTAAAACTAGCCGCAGATCCGGATCAAGAGCGAATCTAGGATATGTTAATCTTGGCGGATGTCAGCGTTACTCTGAATGGCTTTCCGGTTATTGACTGTTTACTTGTTCCCACCTGACATTAAGATTGCTTTAAGATTGCTCTTACGATGCCAACAGTTTAGTTCAGGCGTTGTATATTTGTGCGTAGATGTCGGTATTTCGTAAGTGACAGGATTCTTCGACTTTTCTCTTTATGCGTGCGTGCGTGCGTGCGTGTGTGTGTGTGTGTGTGTGTGTGTGTGTGTGTGTGTGTGTGTGGTGTGTGTGTGTTTCATTTTTCCCCTCCCTTTTTATCTCCCTCTCTCTTCCATCTTTGCTCCCCACCCTGCCCGTCTCAACCCCCCCCCCCCCCCCCCCCCTCCTTGTCTCTCAGTGTCTTCTCCCT
>JADBJO010003273.1:202500-205000 GCA_016801955.1 Conus betulinus
CACACTGGTTTTCACATGTAACTTCATCGCAGAGCTCGAGCTCGAGATGACAAACGCTTTGCAATGAAGACCTATGAAGAGATTGTGATACCAGTAGAAAGAAACTCGTGGAGAGCGTGGCAGCAGAGAGTCCTCAGAGAGAAGCCCCCTTCAAGAGAAGTGTTTTTCGGCCCTTAACTCCCTGACACTCTAGGGGGGTTGGGCCACACCCGGTTCATGACTCCGGATGTCCCTCTGCTGCCCCTTTTTTTTTTCCCATCTCGGGACGAGCCATGGCTGGGATTCCAAACCCATGCCCTTCTGGACATGCTCATTTTCCACTTAATGACTCGCGCACTAACCACTGAGCCACTGGGACACCTGATATTTGTAGGAAATTTAAGCCTTATGAAGTTCACTTTTGTTCCTCCTTGACCAGATCCAGCTTGAACACCTCTCTGCTCTGCTGCTTCTGCCATTGCTTTCAGGGCTCTGGTTTTTTCCCTCCCTGCAACTGAGAGCTGTTTCATGAGGCTGTATGCAGACGTTCCTACAAACCCCCTAGCTCCAATTTCTGCAGTGAGGACTTTGACATGATAGCCTTCTCTCCTCAGGCTATTTGCCAGATCAGCATACTTTTCAGTCTTGTAGATTTGAGCTGTCTCCATTCTGTTCTCATATGGCACCGTGAGCTCGATCATGATCAGCTGCTTGGTTGACCGAGAGTGGACTACTATGTCTGTTCTCTCATGCCACTCTTGCTGATGATCTCTGGGTGACTCTTCCATTCTGGGAGGTCTGCAGTGCACTCCCAGTCATCTGCCCCGTCCAGCAGACTCTGCCTGCATGTCCGAGTGGCACTGTTGTTCTTGGCCATGATTCGCTGCCTCCTGCCGTGAAGAATGTTTGCAGGTGCTTTTGGAGTCCTGATTTTTTCCTTTTGTGGTGTTGGTACTAGCCCAGACTACTTGTACAATCTCTTTGAGCAGTTTGGTTGTGCCTCCATGTGTACCTTCCTTGAGCCAGGGCTACTTTACATGGGCTAAAGACATGCTCCACTGTTTTGTTTTCCATGGCAGAGGGGGCATAAAGGATCGTCTGTCTTTTTTTCCCCCCACTTCACCAGGTTTGCATTTGAGGGCAGAAGGTCATATGCAGATCTGAGAATGAAGCTGATCCTGAGAGGGGCCATGTGCCAAATATCATTCCAAGTGAGACTTCTTTGGAGTGCATTCTCCCACGTTGTCCATTGCCCTTGCTGGCTCTGCTGGACTGCTTTTTGGAGTCTTTTTTGGTCTTCTTCTTTTCTCATCTGAATCATCATGTCTCTTTTGGCTTTTCCTTTGGCCTTTGACCACCATTCAGTTTTTGGTCATTCTCAGTCCTTGTCTGTTGGTCTGTGTGTGTCCTGTTATGTTTTCTCTGATCTTGAGACTTTCTTTTGCAGAATCCATCGCCTCTTGAACTTTCCATTTTCTGCCTGTCTTCAGCTGGGACTTGATTGCTCTCTACCACCTTGTCTCCTGAGTCCTCCAGCATGCTTTGAAGTCTGATCTTCCCTGCTTTGTATTCCTCCAGGATGGATTTCAGTGGTAGTTTCAGCTTTGTTTGGCGACAGTATAGCGCTATGTCAGTCAGACAGGGTGGGACACCAAGCCACGTTTCCTTACTGAATCTATGTTTTGGTTCCTTCCTATCATCGTGGCATTTCTGCCCCGGAAAATCCGTGGTGGATGAGCGGTATTTGACTAGCTCTGTTGACTTATCATCATCATCATCATCATCATCATCATCATCATCATCATCGCCTATTACCCCTCCTGAGGTACAGGCCGCCAACCAAGGACCTCCAGGCATCTCTGTCCTGGGCTATTTTCTCCAGCTGGTTCTAGTCATCCCCATGTTCCTGATGTCTGCTTCCAGGTCCCTGCGCCAGGTGTTCCTTGGCCGACCTCTTTTTCGTTCTCCTTGGGGGTTCCATGTTAGGGCTTGCCTGGTGATGTTGCCTGCAGGCTTCCGCAGCTATGTCCAATCCAGCCCCAACGTCGTTTCTTTATTTCCTGTTCTGCGGGCAGCTGGTTTGTTCTCTTCAAGAGTTCGTTGTTGTTGATGGTTTTTGGCCATCGGATGAGGAGAATTTTGCGCAGGCGGTTGTTGATGAACACCTGGACTTTCTTGGTGGTGGCAACTGTAATTTCTCCAGGTTTACGCTCCGTTCAATAGAACTGCTTTGATGTTGATGTTGAAGATCCCGACTTTGGTGTTGACTGACAGTTCCTTGGAGCTCCAGATGTTCCGTAGCTGTAAGAACGCTGCCCTGGCCTTTCCGATCCTTGCTCTGACGTCGGCGTCTGTGCCCCCCCCCCCCCCCCCCCCCCACACTTGTCGACGACACTGCCCAGGTAGGTAAAGGTGTTGTCTTATGAGTTATTCCAAATATCACAACTTGGAACATCTAAGCTACACCCTCTTCGTCGTCTGATCTCGGACTATTCCGTCGAAATGACGTCACCGGGGACAG
>JADBJO010003273.1:210000-212500 GCA_016801955.1 Conus betulinus
CCCCCCCCCCCCCCCCCCCCGTTCACGTCCGTTAAGATACGAAGAAAGACTGGCAGCAGCCGCGCGCGTACGCTTGCACGGTACACAAGTGTCTCTCTCTCTCTCTCTCTCTCTCTCTCTCTCTCTCTCTCTCTCTCTCTCTCTCTCTCTGTGTGTGTGTGTGTTGTGTGTGTGTGTCGCTCTTTGTCTGTCTGTCTCTCTATCTGTCTCTGTCTGTCTGTCTGTCTGTCTGTCTGTCTGTCTGTCCTCTCTCTCTCTCTCTCTCTCTCTCTCTCTCTCTCTCTCTCTCTCTCTCTCTCTTGTATCTTGACCATATATAACTCTGTAAAAGGGAGAGTGAGATGTGGATCATCTCTAACAGATTACATAAACTGTACGTTGGGAGTTGAACATGGGATGTCTGTAACCCCATTCTTTTTTTCTATATTTATTAACGAATTAACTTTAGAGGTAATACATGTCAGTAGGCACGGAGCTCAGTTTTTAAATGATGCTTTGGATATTTTCAAACTCCTGTTAGCTGATGACGTCTTATTAATATCAGAAAGGATCGTTGGTCAGCAAAATCAGTCAAACGGTTTAGAAAGAGCTTCTGCATCCCTCCAGTTGAAGGTAAACATAGCAAAAAGTGATAGTATAGTGTTTAGGAAAGATGGATATCTTGCTGCACGGGAAAAATGGATTTATAAAAGGAATACCTATGCCGGTGGCAAATGTTTATAAGTACTTGGGCGTATATTTTTCAACCCGTTTGTTTCAGTTTTGCTTGCAAAGATCTTGTAAGCAGAGCTAAACAATGCTTACTTTGTATCCTAAAGAAACTTCGTCTGCTCAATAACGCTGTTTTCAATGTTGTTCAATTCTCAGATTCAGCCCATGGTTCAATGTAGAGCTGACTTATGGGGCCTCGATTCTGCCTCTGTACAAATTGAAAAGATTCCTTTGTATGCATTGAAAAGTTTCTCCATGTTTCTTTACAAACACCAAATGACCTAGTCTATGGGGAGACTAACAGATATCCAAATCATGTACTCTTAGTGGTTAGATGCATTCGTTACTGGCTTAAAAAAAAATAACTCGAATGTCGTCTGAAAGACTACCGCATAAAGCGTATAAAATGTTAGAACAGTTAGACTCAAGAGGAAAGAGCAATTGGGCTTCTAAAGTAAGGTTGAAATTGTACGAATGTGCTTTTGGTTTTTGTGTGGGAATATCATGGTGTAGAGGACATACATAATTTTTATCCGTGTGTTTCGGCAAAGGTTAATCGATTGTAACTGGCAAAGATGGAATTCCCATGCTGACGACAGTCACCGATTTGATATTTACAGAGTATTAAATCCTGCACATTGTATTCCAAGGTACTTGTCTATGCAGATTAACAGACATATCAAGTATACTGTGACAAAATGCAGATTTGGTGTATGGGATATTTGTATATATTCTAACCATTACAGGCCGGTGAATGATCGTAATTTTACATGTCCACTCTGTCATGAAGATGATGAAACTGAAGTTTATTTTGTTCTCTCACGTCCTGAACTACAAGTTGTTAGACAGCAATGAATCCCACCTAAGTACTTAAGAAAACTTTGTCTCTTCAAACTGATCATGTTAATGTCATCATCGAACGAAAATACAATTAAACAGTTCGCTGTGTATTTGTTTAAAGTGTTTAGAATGCGAAATGATGTGTTCAGATAGTAAATATGTTTTAGTCTGCTTTAAATGAGTTAAACGGTTTAATATGTATCTACCCCCTTCTAAGGGGCTATGGCCTTTGAATGTCTGTGTGTCTGCATCTACCCCCCCCCCTCCCCCGCTCGCTCTCTCTCTCTCTCTCTGTCTCTACCTCTCTCTCTGACACGCTATCTTGCTTGTGTAGAATGCGATCTCTTTCCGTCCGTCCGTCCGTCCGTCCGTCCTTCCATCCCTCCCTCACCGTCTGTGTGTGTGTGTGTGTGTGTGTGTGTGTGTGTGTGTGTGTGTGTGTGTGTGTGTGTGTGTGTGTGTGTGTTTGTGTATAATTAGACAGATACATAGAAAGATTAATATAATTATAAATATAGCCCCCACGTGTACACACACACACACACACACACACACACACACACACACACACACACACACACACACACACAGAGAGAGAGAGAGATGAGAGAGAGAGAGAGAGAGAGAGAGAGACGAGAGAGAGAGAGAGAGAGAGATGTATGCGCGGCAATGTATCTGAGATAAAGGGAGAGTGTGAAAAAAGATAATGTGGTAGTGCCGGGAATTATTTTAAATAGCGTCCGTGCTGTGTGTGTGTGTGTGTGTGTGTGTGTGTGTGTGTGTGTGTGTGTGTGTGTGTGTGTGTGTGTGTGTCTGTCTGTGCCACGCATCTAATTGATTAACTGTCAGCACATGCAAAGGCGAAAACGGCGCTTATACGCTCGCACTATTGTGTTCTAGCGCCGTTACATTATTCAGTACTCCCACGAGCCCAGAGAGCTATATCCGT
>JADBJO010003273.1:217500-232500 GCA_016801955.1 Conus betulinus
TTGCTTCTCTCTCTTGCTTTTGACTTGTCTTCCGTCAGGCCATACGTCTCCTTTTGTATGCTCCATCGCTGACACTCCCAACCCTTCTCACGTAAACTCCACTGCTCCTTTTTCCCATTCTTATCCGCTCAGAGCCCTTTCCCTAATCTCTCGGGGATGCCCAACATTCACGGAGGCGTCGTCAGAGATTATGCCGTGAATACTGGCAATCTTCTCCAGAGTCAAGACTGCGGGCCAAGGGTTTCCTGTGGGCGCATGCCTGCTGCTTCTTTATGGGTGGGGAGGGAGGGCGAAAAGGGCTTCAGTCAGAGTTCTCTGGCATTTTTGTGGAGAGAGGCGTCGAGTGCCCTGTATTTACTCATACTTGTCTTCGAAGGGGTCGATAGACAGGGAACTGCATTGGCGACTAATTGACACTTTCTGTCTCTCTCCCTCTTCTCTCTCTCTCTCTCTCTCTCTCTCTCTCTCTCTCTCTCTCTCTCTCTCTCTCTCTCTCTCTCTCTCTTTCTTCTTCTTTTCTCCCTCTTTCTCTTTCCTCCCCTCTTCCTCGCGCCCATTTACCTATTTTATGAGCTTCGCAAGCAGAAGGCAACGCGTTGTTTACTTCTGTGGTCATAATAGTATTAGTATATATATATATATATATATATATATATATATATATATAGAGAGAGAGAGAGAGAGAGAGAGAGAGAGAGAGAGAGAGAGAGAGCGCATACTTATACAAGTAGAGAGATAGATAAATCGATCGATCGATCGACAGGCAGGCTGGCAGGCAGTCAGGCAGGCAGAAGGATATCAGTGTGCTGTGTGGTGCTTGGCCTCCCCCCCCTCTCTCTCTCTCTCTCTCTCTCTCTCTCTCTCTCTTTTATTCCACCTTTCGCCCACCTCTTTGATAGTCCTGTACTCCAGTTGAAATCGTTGAAGGAGTGTTATTTGGCTAATAGGGTTGTTATGATACTCTGTGACTTTCTGAATTTAGAAAAGTGCTTGTGAATTGGTATTTTAGAAGTTGCTTTGAAGTTGTCATTCAGATACAGAACTTACATCGGTGGATATAGTCGTTGCCATACATGACAATGGTAACACTCGTCTTCAGCCCAGTAAAGAGTTTGTAATTCGTAATCCTTCTTATTCTTCCCTTGTCTCTCTGTCATCTTTTTCTGTTTTTTGTTCCTATTAGCTGGAACAGACATGAACCGATCCTTTGATTACGTGGAACGCTTTGAATTAAAGAAACATCGTCTATGGATATAAGCATTGTCTGAGACTGTGTTATATGGAATACCGGGTGTCATCTCAAAGATCCAAACCAAGGAGTCCTGTCTGGTGCATGGCTATCACTTGTTAATGCGCTAAACGACAGAGCTGGAGGAAAGACGGACCTGGTTCAGAATTCCTTGAAATCTTATGAAGGGAGGCGCGGGGGGGGTCGGATTTCCCTGTATCAGAGAGAGAGAGAGAGAGAGAGAGGAGAGAGGAGAGAGAGAGAGAGAGAGAGAGAGAGAGAGAGAGAGAGAGAGAGAGAGAGAGAGAGAGAGAGAGAGAGAGAGAGAGAGAGAGAGAGAGAGAGAGAGAGAGAGAGAGAGAAGGGGAGAGAAAGCGACGAGGGGAGAGAGAAAAGAGAGATTTGAGTTTATGTTCTATCTCCCTCGCTCGATGTCGTCACCACCATGAATCCAGACCGCCCTCCACTCCCCGACAGACGATCTCCATTCGTTCACTCCCTCCTTCACACTTCTAACTCTACTCCCACATCTTCCCTTCTTTCGCCCATTCCTTTCCGGACAAAAACCCTCTCTCCGATCTCGTAGGATGGCCGACATTCACGAGAGCATCGCCCTGCAATTATGACTTGAATACTCGCAATCTTCTGGAAGATAAGGCTGCGGGCCCAGGGCATCCTGTATGTGCATGTCTGTTGCTTCGTTAAGGACTGAAGGGTGGAGAGGAAGCGCGAAGCTGGCTTGGTTCAGAAACTCACTCACTGGCATTTTGTGCAGGGAGACGCCGAGTATCGAGATTCATTCGTAGCTGCTTGCGGAAGGGTCAATCGTTGGAAATCTCGCTCTCCCTGCCTGCCTGCGTGTGTGTCTGTCTGTTTTATCTCTCTGTCTGTCTGTCTCTCTCACTCCATCACCTTTCCCTTTTAAGAGAGCTCTTTTATCTCTTT
Organism: Conus betulinus; assembly: GCA_016801955.1. Lineage (NCBI taxonomy): Eukaryota > Metazoa > Mollusca > Gastropoda > Neogastropoda > Conidae > Conus > Conus betulinus. Next base: position 219,674 of record JADBJO010003273.1, read on the forward strand.
CTCCTCCCCCCTCATTCCATTCGGACTTAATCGTTACTCCCTCCCTTCTCCCTGATTTATTCTAAGGCGTAGAGATTTTTGACATTTACGGGAGCTCTCGCTCTCTGTAGCCGTCTCTTCTGTCTGGAAGATAAGGATCTCCCATTCGTCACTCCTGTCCTTCCCCTTCTCTTTCTATAGTCCCACTGAAGGGTGGAGAGGAAGGCCCGAAGCGGGCTTGGTTCAGAATCACTGGCATTTGTGCAGTGAGAAGACGAGTATCGAGATTCATTGTAGCTGCTTGCGGAAGGGTCAATCGTTGGAATCTTTCAATCTCTCCCTGGGGCCTGCGTGTGTGTTGTTTGTTTATCTCTCTGTCTGTCTGTTCTCACTCCATCTCCTTTCCTTTCCCGTACAGTGTCTATTCCTCCCCTTTCTCTTTCCCACTCTCTCGTTCACCTCACTGGGTTCGCCCTCGGAGATCTTGCGTAGCGCATATATAACCAGCTAAAGCGTTAAGAGTGCTTTCTTTTTAATGGCGTGGAATAAGCGTTCAATCTTCATGGCGTGAAAAGAAGTTCAAAATGAACATCGTCTTGCGGGGGTGAAAAAAAAAAAAAAAAGGGGGGGGTGGGCGTGAGGGAGAGAGAAAAAGAAGGGAGGAAGAGAGAAGAGAGAGAGAGAAGAGAGAGAGAGCGGAAAGAAAGGAGGATGGGGGATAGGGTGAGAGAGAAATAAAAAATGGGTGTCTTTCAAAATAGACGAAAATTAAAATCTTCCAGCTGCCCCTGTCGTTATATTCATCACGGGCACAAATTAAGCCCCGAAATCGTATGCGTGACAGATAAAATCTGTGTCTTTCTTTCTCTCTTTCTTTTCTTAAAACCCTGCTCTTTTAATCTTTCTATCACATTAAAAACCAACTTATGACTCGATCATCCTGTACGGTTTTCTTACTTTTTTTTAAACCCTTTTTTTCCCCACACTTTACCCTCTCTCGGTCCCCTTTTTTTTCTTTTTTTTTTTTCCCCACATTATCTTCCCTTCCTTTTGAACCATTTCCCATTTGGACAAAACCCTCCCTTGACCCTTTCCGGCTGCCCAGCATTTACGAAAGCATCGTGAGAGATTATGTCTTGAATTCTCACAGTCTTCCTTCTCAAAGGTCAAGACAGCGGGCCGAGGGTTTCCTGTGGATGCATGTCTGTTGCTTCTTTGTGAAGTAAACAGTGGAGAGGGAGGGAGGCTGAAGTGAGCTTGGTTCAGAATTCTCTGACAGTTTGTGGAGAAAGGCACTTAGTGCAGGGATTTACTCGTATCTGCCTGCAGAGGGATGTGGACAGTGTGAACTACACTGTTGACTGATGAACTGACTCTCTCTCCCCTTCCCCCTCCCTCCCCTCCCCCTCTCTCTCTCTCTTTCTCTCGCTGTCTGTCTGTCTCTCTCTCTACATATATATATATATATATATATATATATATATATATATATATATGTATGTATATATGTATATATAATATATATATATATATATGTATGTGTATATATATATATGTATATAATTGCTTTATATTACACCCCGTTCAGTATGGGGCTTTGGAATTATACCGAAGAAATGTTCTTATTCGAATTCTTATTTTTAATCTGTCTGTCTGTTTGTATTTCTCTCTCTGTTCTCTCCCTCCCTCCCTTCCTCCCCTTCTCTACTCTTTTCATGAGCTCAACAAGCATAAGACAGTGTGTTTCGATTTTCATTTTTTGCGATTATTCTGGCAGTACACAAAACAGACAGACAGAGACAGACAGACAGACACACACACACACACACACACACACACACACACACACACACACACACACACACACACACACACACACACACACACACACACACACACACACACACACACACACACACACATACACGCACACACAAATGCACGCACGCATGCAAACACTCGCGAGCGCGCACACACAATCCTGTGACAAAGGTACTGGAACAAAACTAAGTAGTATGTTTTTCCATTAATTCTTCATATGGTGTGTAAATTGGGTGACAGTTTGAGGTTTTAGTTTCAGTTTCATCAAGAGAGTTTCACTGCGTGCGGACCAGTCCATATACGCTACACTACATCCGCTATGTTTTGAGACTACAATGCGCATGATTAAAAAAAAATACGTGGCCCACATGGGGGTCGAACCCACGATCACCGGGTTTATCAGCAGCACGGCGCTCTAACAACTGAGCTGATGGGCTTTCGCTGTTGGTTTGAGGGAATTATTGGGTACTTTGGTTCACTGTGGATATGTTTTTTTTGTGTGCAGAACTCTATATTACGATTATGATCGAGAGTTCCATTGTTTTTGGCTCTTATACGACAAAGACTCGGTTAAAACAAGTGTTATTCATTTTGATAAAGTAGTCTGGATTTTATTTACTGTCGGCAGAGCCTTCCAGAAGAGAGGAGGAGGAGGAGGAGGAAGAGGAGGAGGAAGAGAGAGGAGAGAGAGAGAGAGAGAGAGAGAGAGAGAGAGAGAGAGAGAGAGACAGACAGACAGACAGACAGACAGAGAGAGAGACAGACAGACAGACAGACAGACACACGGGGGATAGGGAACAAGAATGGGAAGAGCGAGCGAGCGAGTGAAAGAGGGAGAAAGAGAGGAGAGAGAGAGAGACAGAGACAGACAGACAGACAGAGACAGAGACAGAGAGACAGACAGACAGACAGGCAGAGAGACAGACAGACAGACAGAGATGGAGACAGACTGGTGTCTTTGTTCTATCTTCCAGTGGCCCCTGTGCTATACATCAAGACAGCTATCTTCTTCCCTAACAGGTCATCTCCATTTATATTCTCCACACCCGACACTTCCAACTCTTTTCCTGTCTTTTCCCCTCTCCTTTCTTCCCTATTTTATTTTTTTTTTGTCCGGATAAAGCCCTTTCTCTAATCTCGATCGTGGGATGCCCGGCATTCATTGAAGCATCGTCAGAGAGTATGTCCCGGAGTCTGGCAGTATCCGCAGAGGTCAAGACTATGGGCCAAGGGTTTCCTGCGGTCGCATGCCTGTAGGTTCTTTATGGGGTCAACAGCGGAGTGCGAGGGTGAAGTCGGCTTCGTTCAGAAGTCCCTGACAATTTTTGCAGGGAGCTACTGAGCATCGGGATTCATTATTATTATTATGCAGGTGCATGGGGAGAGATCGGTCAGGGAGCCACACTGCGACTCTCTCTCTCTCACTCTCTCTCTCTCTTTCTCTCTTTGTCTCTCTCTCTCTCACTCTCTCTCGCTCATACACACACACACACACACACACGCACGCATGCACGCACGCACGCACGCATGCACGCACGCACGCACGCACGCACGCACGCACATGCACATACAAAACCGCACACACACACATCTGTTTTCTCTACCATCCTTCCATGAACTGAAATGGAAGGCAATGTTTTTTGTTTCTATTTGCGCTTATTCGTGTATCATACAAACAAAAATATATTGAAACGGCCTTCTTGACTCTCTCTCTCTCTCTCTCTCTCTCTCTCTCTCTCCTCTCTCTCTCTCTCTGTGTGTGGTGTGTGTGTGTGTCTGTCTGATTATAGTGTGTGTGTGTGTATGTGTGTGTGTGTGTGTGTGTGTGTGTGTGTGTGTGTGTGTGTGTGTGTGTGTGTGTGTGTGTGTGTGTGTGAACCCGTCCCTTCCTTCACCCCCCACCGGAATCGTCAACAAAGTTTGTTAGCTGGCTATCTGGATGTTTTCATCCATAGTCCTTTGAATTTCCGAGTATAAAACAACTGTGAATCAGTTTTCTAGAACTTGCCAGGACTGTCTGAGCTTCCAGTGTCAAGTCGACATGAAGCAATATGCCAAGCCGTTCACTAGCTGGTGCTTTAAAAACCTAAGTCATTTAATCTTTTTTTTTTTTTTTTTTGGGGGGGGGGGGGGGGCTAAAATAATTTACTCAGGAGGGGGCAGGGGCTGAGTGAAGATTCAGGCTCGGCTTAACCTTTGAGAGAGAGTATGAGAGACAGAGAGAGAGAGAGAGAGAGAGAGAGAGAGAGAGAGAGAGAAGTGTGTGTGGTTGTGTGTGTGTGTGTGTGTGTGTGAGAGAGAGAGAGAGAGAGCGAGAGAGAGAGAGAGAAGAGAAGAGAGAGAGAGAGAAAGTTTGTGTGTGAGAGAGAGTGAGAGTGTTTGTGCGTGTGAGAGAGAGAGAGGAGAGAGAGAGGGGGGGAGAGAGAGAGAGAGAGAGAGAGAGAGGAGAGAGAGAGAGAGAGAGAGAGAGAGAGAGAGAGAGAGAGAGAGAGAGAGAGAGAGAGAGAGACAGTAGTCATACATTTTTTTTTTTTTTTTTTAAATAGATGAGAACACGATTACATCAATGTGAAAAAAATAACCTCCATCCTCACCCCAGCAAAACAACCCCCAATTATTAATCCTTTTATCCTGTTACCTCTTCCCTACCCTTCTCCACTCCCCCATGCTTCACCCAGACGGCAGCTCTTTCTCTAACCTCGTGCGTGGACCGCTTGGCATTCCCGGAAGCATTTTCTTGGACTATAATATTGTCTGGAGCACTGGGAAGCTTCCCAAAGGTCAGGACTTGAAGCCAAGGTCGCCCCTTCGATGCACGGCTCTTGTTTCTTTATGGGTGAGACGATGGAGAGGGGGGACAAAGTGGGCCTGTTTAGAATTCCCCGGCATCTTCAGGAAGAGCGCTTCAGGAAACGGAAAGAGGCGCAGAGTGCCCGGATTTTCCAGAGTCGGGACAGGGGGATCGATCAGGGGAAACTATGCTGGTGACTAAGTGACTCTCTCTCTCTCTCTCTCTCTCTCTCTCTCTCTCTCTCTCTCTCTCTCACACACACACACACACACACACACACACACACTCATGCCATGAAGGATAATTATATTTGATTGTTGATTCTTTGATTTGTATATACCATTGGATCACTGTCCCTGCCTCCCTCCCTCCATCTCTCTCTGTCTCATACCATGAAGAATTATGTTTAGATATACACCCCTCCTTTCGGTAAGGCGCCTAGGCCTTTATCTGAATAAAAATTTTGACTCTCTCTCTCTTGACTCTCTCTCTCTCTCTGTCTCTGTCTCTCTCTCTCTCTCTCTCTCTCTCTCTCTCTCTCTCTCTCTCTCTCTCTCTCTTTCTTTCTCTCCCTCCTTCCGTCTCATGAAAGGCACTGTCAACAGTTAAAACAAACCAAAACTGCATTGTTGAAAGGAAATACGGAATCTCCCCAATAAATGCGGGTTTCAAAAGTATAAACATTTCACACATACATAGTTTTAATCGCCTCAAACCAGCAACAACAGAACTCAGAATTATCAGTGGCATCATGATTCAGAGTTCTGCACTAAAACCAAACACATTATGGATCAAAAAACAACATTTATTCATTGAAGTTGTAAGGTAGTTTATGAAACTGGTTTAGCAAGTTGAGCTAGAAACATACCAAGAGCCCAGTTTACCTATTAATGATAATGATGAATACTTATGTAGCGCCTATTTCTCGCTAGAGACCAAGCTCTTAGCGCTTTACAATCCACACTCGTTTACACAACGGGCTGCCTGCCTGGGTAGTGCCGACTGAAGAGCTGCCAGCTGGCGCTTCATTCAGTCGTTTCCCGTGTCATCCAGTCAATATCGTTCACTCAGTTTCCTTACTTCCTTCATTCTTTCCATTTCTCACGCAGGGTGCATGCTGTGTGTAACGTGTCATCTATATCAACAGCAAAACTGGCCTACTCTTCAGAAAGTTGGTGATGGGAATTTACGTGTGTGCAAGATGTTATGCGTGTGTTCGCACATGGAACCTCGGTTCATAGTCTCATTGGAAGGACTGTATGGGAAATGGAGTCAGAACCAATGTTAACTCCGAGGGAAAAATCCCCCTGTACCGAAACGGCCCGGCGGAGATTCGAACCCGCAACCCCAGGATCATGAGTCAGGCGCTCTACCGACTGAGCTATTCGGGCTCCCCTTAAAGCTATTCCGGCTCCCCTAGAGCTATTCGGGCTCCCCTTTAAGTGAAGAAACGACAGGATAAGCCACAGTATACACAGTCCATGTTCCCCCATACTTTCTGTTCGATTCTGCTGTCCTTTTTAGTAACTTGGCCACATTTAAGACCCTTTGTCTGATCCCTGGGGTTGCCCAGCATTCGCAAAAGCGTCGTCTTGCATTATGTCTTCGATGCTGGCGAGCTCTCTTCAAAATCAAGGCTGAAAGCCAAATTGCTGAAGGCTCGCTGAGTATTTGCTGCTTATGTATTCGCTACACGTCAGAAGCAGGTATACACAGTTTTTTTTTTTTCAGAATCCTTTGTCATTTTGCCGGGGTTTGTCAGTCTGATGAGAAGGATCGATCATAGGGAACTGCGCTCATGTCTGTCTGTCTGCCTGCCTGCCTGTCAGCTTGTCTGTCTGACTGTCTATCTGTCTGTCTATCTGTCTGCTTGTCTGTCTGTCTGTCTCCCCACACACCTCTCTCTGTCTTTCTCTTTCGCGTCCTTGTACACAAACTGCCTCTCTCAGTGTGTGTGTGTGCGTGCGTATGTACGTGCGTGTGTGTGTGTGTGTGTGTGTGTGTGTGTGTGTGTGTGTGTGTGTGTGTGTGTGTGTGTGTGTGTGTAAGTAACTTAGAGAGAGAGAGAGAGAGAGAGACAGAGAGAGGGAGGGAGGGAGGAAAGGAATTGAATTGTAATACGTTCGTCGGAGAGCCATTTCAGTAACTGCGCAACGATAACATTTTGCCCTGACTCAAACCCGGTTAAAAAAATTGCAAGTTGTACACAAAACAGGCGAAATGAGACTTAGATGGAAGGTAAACAGGACAAATCGTCAAAACTCCATAGAGGTCGACAGTCATCAAAAGGTAGCGGCACCATCAGAGTAGGCGAGTAGGGAATAGATAAATCGGACCTGCTGCACTCCAAGAAATCACCTCCAGTCGCACACATTCTATCCATCCCTGACACTCCCAAGCTTTTTTTTCTCCCTTCATCTCTTCTTTCCGTTCTCGTCCGGACAAAGCCCTTTTCCCTGATCCGGTGGGATGCCCTGCATTATGTCAGGAACACTCACAGTCTTCTTAAGGGACAAGTCCAGTGGTTAGGGGGTCTTCTGCAGGTGCGTGTCTGTTGTTTCTTTATGGGCTACGGGGCTGGAGAAGGAGGGTGCCCTGGCTTTGTTCGGTATTCTCTGGCATTTCGTGGAGGGAGGCGCTGAGTGGCGGGATTTACTCGTACCTACCTGCCTGGGTGGGGATCGATCGTGGGAAGTACGTTGCCGACTCAACTCTCTGTCTCTGTCTCTGTCTCTTTCTCTCTCTCTGTCTCTCTCTCTCTCTCTCTGTTCTCTCTCTCTCTCTCTCTCTCTCTCTCTCTCTCTCTCTCTCTCTCTCTCTCTCTCCTCTCACAAAACCCTACCTTTCTGTCTGTCCGTCTGTCTGTCTGACTCTCTCTGTCAATTTCCCACTCCCTTCCTCCCTCCCTCTCACTCTCTCTCTTTCCCCTCCCTCCCTCCCTCCTCTCTCTCTCTCTCTCTCTGTCTCTGTCTCTGTTTCTCTCTGTCGCGTATTACACACACACACGCGCGAGCGCACACACACACACACACACACACACACACACACACACACACACACACACACACAACACACACACACACACACACAACCCGCAAAGGTACATCCGCCCCCACACGCAAACACATGGAGAGAGAGAGAGAGAGAGAGAGAGAGAGAGAGAGAGGATGGAGAGGAGAGAGAGAGAGAGAGAGTCGGAATAGATCAATCAGCCGAAAAAATTAATAACAACAAGATGCATAAAACTATGCACATAATGCGTTCTCTCATCCTAACACTACTATGACCTTTTCCTAATTTGTTAACCAGTTGCTTTCATACAACTTATTTGTATGTGCACATTAATGTGTTCATGGATGGATTTTTAGTTGTTGATATTTGTGTGTTTGTCGATCTCGTACTCTGTCTCTCTGTTTCTCTCTCTCTCTCTCTCTCTCTCTCTCTCTCTCTCTCTCTCTCTCTCTCTCTCTCTCTCTCTCTCTCTCTGTGGTATAGTGTGTGATGTGGTGTGATGCGGTGTGGTGTGGTGGGCGTGGGGTGGTGTGGTGTTGGGTGGGGGTGGGGTGGGGTGGGGTGGGGTGTGGTGTGGTGTGGTGTGTGTGGTGTGGTGTGTGTGTGTGTGTGTGTGTGTGTGTGTGTGTGTGTGTGTGTGTGTTCATGCACTTAATGGACCACGTGCATTATTATCATTACATGATTCCGACTTTCATTCTCTTATCCTTCCAGTGCGAAAGTTCGAACAAAAGTGGAGATTGAGTTGTTCTGATATTTGACTAGTTGACATGGTTGTTACATGAATAGAATTTCTCTCTATCTATCGATTCTTGTTATTTCTTACGGGAGTTTTGGCAGGATAATAGTTCTAATGTAGACATTTTGATTGTTGTGACCTACTGGGGATGTCTTACTTTAAAACCATCATGTTAATTGTGAATCAGAGGTTGTTTTTTTTTTTGAAAATGCTGCACATTTTCAGGAAGTATCATTGTAAATCATTTAAAGTACGTAAATCAATTATCATGATTTTTTTTCTCTAAAGAGTTTGTACATTGGTTTTAAATCTTGGTCGAGTGTAACAAACATACACAAACGCATGCACGTACGCATGCACGCGCGCGCGCTTACGCACATATGCAGGCACGCACGCACAGAGAGAGAGAGAGAGAGAGAGAGGGGAGGGGGGGGAGGGGGAGGTGTTTAAACTGATCCCTCAGTTGAAGAATTAATAACACCCCCCCCCCCCCCCACCCATCCACCCAACCACCCACGCCCCCTCCCACGCCCTTACCATTCACATACACAGTTTGTGACCCTTCTGCTTTTTTTTCCCCTGTGGAACTCTGCTTTTTGTGTTTGCTTGTTTGTTTGTCCAACCCAGACTAGCCTTCTCGTTGGTCTCATGGGACGTTTGACATTCAGCGAAGTATCGCTGGAGACCATACCCAGACCACTCAAAACCTTCTCGATGATCAGAACCGGGGAACGGGGGGGAACGAAGATTTCCTGCTTGGGTATGCCAGCGGTTTGCCTATGGGCAATACGATTCAGATGGAACATATCGCAGAGCTTCTTCAGATCTTCCGGGCATCTTGTAGAGTGCCAGGAGTTACATGTCTAGCCCAGTGATCGATCCTAGGAACGGCGTTTCTGACATACGCACGTGTACACATGCAATCTCTCTCTCTCTCTCTCTCTCTCTCTCTCTCTCTCTCTCTCTCTCTCTCTCTCTCTATCTCTATCTCTCTGTACTTTTTGCGGTGAACTCTAAAAGTACCAAACAATGTGTATACTAGTCATGCTGTTTGCTGTAGCATTAATCTGGCTGATGTAGGTGTTTGGGGAGCCCGGTGGTATATCTTTAGACTCAGTACAGTCTTGCAATCTTTAAACAATATCCAAATAATGGAGAGCAAGCAAACTTGTGGATTCTATAGTTCTTTTGTTGTTGTTGTAAATTTAAAGCCCTCTTTTGAAATTCTGTGAAAGACTGATGCTTTTGATGGTTCATTGGAACTGTTATTGAATGAGGTAGTTTGAAAACTTTTCACCTTGGGAACAAATTCTGTCTGGAACGGTGTAATCACTTTCTCCTTTTCTGTGCCCTCTCTGTGGCATAACCTTACATCGCTGATCGCGCCTATCCCGGCCTGGGATAAAAAGCGACATCCACGTGTGTCCTGTTATAGCACTGGCATCGACTCTCCATGGGCTGCAGACAGTATCGGGCTGTTATCAGGCTACCCACCAGAGGAGACGCTACACTGCAGCTGAGTCACTTCTGAAGTCTTATTTTCATGTCCAGCATTACGCAAGTCACTGATTGCTTGGTCTCGAAGCGTCCCCCTTCCGAAGGGCACCACAACGTCCATCCAGCAACAGTACCCAGAAACTTATCGATATCGACGAACTCAGCACAGACACGGATGTGGAGAAGAAATCGAAAGTGAGACCGATGTGCTGTTAACTGGTCCCTGCCTCATTTCAGATTTCCTTTCATTCGAAACTAAGGTCATCCATCATGAGAGCGAAGCGTTAAGGGCCACAGAATTTTATTTTCTGACAGATAGCAATCAGTTGGGATGCAAATGTCTCTAGTGAGGTACTTTTTATTTTGACATTATGCTCAGACAAAGTGTGTAGACTGTCTTGAAAAGTCGACAGCGTATTGTTTCTTGACTTTAGTTCTACGGTCAAGCAAAAGTTCAACAGGAAGTCGATCATACAAAAAATCCAGACGTAGCATCCACATGATTTTTTACAAATGAAATCTGATAACGCAGCATTGCATATGGTCAGAAGGTCAGAAAACCGCTGATGATAGCTTGTTAGCGGTCAGTTTTAACGTCCAGTCACACGTAAATGGTCTTTCAATCTCACAACCGCATGGGAACATACGTATGCATCACTTCATTACATATCAATACATATTGTAGGTGTTGTTCAACGACATTGCAATGTGCAATATTTTTCGGCCTCACGACATAAACATTCGGTATTTGAAGAGCACTGATCATCATCAGAGAGAATACGTGTGTTGTTTTTAAGGAGCGGAAGAGTTGTGATTAGTCCCCGGAATCACTCCGGTCTTATCTGTTACATACTGATATGTATTGGTTGATATTGCTTCCAGCCTGCATTGCAGCTTTTTTTTGGTTTTCGCTGTATTGTTCGATCTTAAATCAGGATAGCAACATCTGAAAAGTAGTATGTTTGGCACTCTCTTCTACTTTACATCTCTATGTGCACACTTTTGCTATAATAATATTAAAATCAAATGTAATCTCCGATTTTAGTATGTTCATCCACAGCGGAGACTACCAACCACGTGAAATTTTAACATTGAATAACACTTGCTTTTTATATAGACGAGCATTTACTCTCATTTGAAAGCTCCATGTATGATGACATTGAAAAAAAATTGCAGACGCTGAAATGAAATAATACCTATTCCTCACCGTATCTTTTTGATGCTATCATTTACATTAAAAACAGGGACGTGGTGGTAATCATAGAGAGAGTTAGGCTAGATAGTGGAGGAAGTAAGACACCGGCTTGTGAATAAATTATATTGATTTATTTTTTTTTTCTCAATTTTGTTGTGTCTTTTAACTTGCTGTTTGTTCTAGATTGAAAAGAAAGAACATCCGCTGTTTAACGAAATGGTTATTTGCTTTTCTGTCGTCATGATCGTATGGAAGTAGCGATCAGGATCGGCTGGCCAGACTGATCATGGGTGTTGATTTCTGGCTGACTGGTTTTTCTTCTTCTGCGTTGTTCACACAGACAGGAACCTCAGAGGCGCTGACGGAAGCTGCTGGTTGGCTGCGTGTTCACACAGACAGGAACCTCAGAGGCGCTGACGGAGGCTGCTGTTTGGCGGAAGCACTCCCGATGTCCTCAAAGCTCCTCTCTCATCGATGTGTCTGCAGGCCAGGGCTGTGTTGGAAGCTTTGGTGTGTTGGACAGTCCTGCAGTAAGTGCTCCACAGTCACTGGAGATATAAAAGAGACTTACCAATGTGAACATGTAGTGGCTGCGTCTACAGTACCTCATCCTCAGTCTCACTATGCTCACCTGGTTTTTGGTCGGGGTAGGAGTTGACAGGGATCCTTTCTGATGTAGTTTGAGTGCTATTGAAACCATTCTTTTTTTTTCTGCTTCCCTTTGATAATGGGTTGGTTCTCTTCGTGCACTGCGGGATTGACCGTTTCCACATTCTGACATTTTATTGATTGATTTGTACATCCAAACTGATATCACAAGGCAAGTTATACACAAAGTGTATTCTTTGTAGACGCTGGTCCCGTGTTAATATTGGTTTAGTTTGGAAAGCATGACCTGTCACTGGCTGATTTTCAACATTATTAGACACAGATGAAAATCGTTTATATAAACGCTTCCTCCCAGCTCCCATCCTCACTCTTACTTTCCTCTCTCCAGACCCTTCCTGCCTTGCTCCCTTAGACAGACAGACAGACAGACACACAGACACACACACACGCACGCACGCACACGCACGCACGTACGCACGCACGCACGCACGCACGCACGCACGCACGCACGCACATATACACACACACACAAACCTCACTCACTCCGCTCACTCTCTCTCTCTCTTACACACACACATACAAACACAGACACATACAGAGAGAGAGAGAGAGAGAGAGAGAGAGAGAGAGAGAGAGATGAGATGTTAGGCCACACGAGAAAGATTTCTGTATTATTCATAACAAAATCATTTGAAGACCTATTTTTTGTCATATCTTTAAGATTTTTTTTTTGTTCAATGCTAGGATCTCAAGCGGAAAGTAAATCTTTAGCAGCGCTATGTAGTGAAAAAGGGGCGGATTTAATTCACGTGGTCAGAAAGGATGGAGGGGGGGGGAGGGAGAAGATGTACAAATCAGACTTTCACTACAGCATTAATTCCTGTCTCTGACCTGTTCGAACACATGACGGCACCATAATTTTGTCTGCAGTTGCACGCACTAGAGTCTTGTGTCCTTAGGGAGAACTCTCATGTGTTAAAGATCTACATTCACACTCGCGGGTTTAAGAGTTTGTGTCCAATCTTGTCCTTTATGTCGCTGTTTGGTACTTTTCTTTCTGCGTCCTGCGGTGACGTCCAAAGTTACTAAGGAGAATCATCTCAATGGTCAAAAGCACAGGCGGAGGGGAGTGGGAGATGGGGAGAATGGAAGGGGGGGGGGGGGGGGGGGCATTAACTGTGCAA
>JADBJO010003273.1:235000-237500 GCA_016801955.1 Conus betulinus
AAACCCGCGAGAGACGCCTTGAGTGTTGGAGTTTGGAACAAAAAAAAAAAACAAAAAAAACCACCTTGAACCCACGGTTAAGTGGGGCTATTGAAGAGACAGTGAGGAAAGGAAGGTGAAGGATGGGAGAGAGGGGGGGGGGGGGATTATTTCAGTCTTACTAATGCATTCACACCTTTTTGCCGTTGTTTTCCAAAACAGCGTAACCCGCGACAGATGTCTGGAAAGAGCGGAGATAATGAGATTGTTCAGGATGTTGGGCGACAGTCCAAGGTCCCTCTGCTTGATGGCATCTGTCACAGATAGCCCGACTCATGGAATATTCCAGGGAAGCGAAATGTTACAGCCACCCACCCTCTTCCACTTCCCGTCCCTGCCTACCACCCTCCCTTACCCTCCCCCTCACACGTCATCGCCACAGCTTTACATTTTTAACCTACAGTGCAGAGCTAGTGAGTAACAACAAACTGCTCTCGTGCCTCATGTCGGAAATGATGTGTCAGAGGTCAGCGATGACGATGCGGTCATTTCATCACCAGCTGACCATGGAATGCCTCACAGATGCGTGAACAACGCTGACCAGTGCTGCTGTTGTGTTGGACACGGTGATTCACTGGGCACAGGGGATCGTTGGGCGGTGCGCGTCTCCTGGCCGATCAGCCGACTTCGGTGCATACTGGGTATTTTTATTTTGTTTCCATAACTCGAGTATGAAACCCCCCAAATGTATTTCTGCCAATCAGAGGGTGTTTCTGTTTAGGATGTACTGGAAACCAACAGGAACGGTAAATGGCCGGAAGAAAATGTTGTGACCTTCGGCCCTTAAAGACACAACTCATCTGGTTGTATGTCCTGATTTGATGGGTTATAAACCAAAAGACAGTGAATCAGAGACAGTGTGTCTCTCTCTCTCTCTCTCTCTCTCTCTCTCTCTCTCTCTCTCTCTCTCTCTCTCTCTCTCTCTCCCATATATATATATTTATGAAGTCAAGTGTCGAGCTGGGTAATTCGCTGCTTACTCTAACATTATTGCCATCGGTAGCCACTTAGCGCAATGTTTACAAGTTGGATGAACCAGCGTGTAGGCATGGTGGCTTAAACTAAATGACACAAAGCTTTCGTCGGTCGAATATTTGAAATACCTTCTGCGGAACGTCTTTTTTCAGGATGATCCTGTTGGTAGGGAAGAACGAAGTTCAGCTTTTGTCCAAACCTCCTGCTTGTCATCATTAAGTCCACTGCGTAGAGAACTGAGTTTCGAATTCTTTTGTATCAGTATTCTCTCTTCACTGAGTCTTTAGTTCTCTATATGGACGGCTAACCTTTCTGTAAGTCTTCTGTTTGATAACATTAAGTTCACCGTACAAAGGAAATCGGTTTAATTTTGTTTTTCATTTCAGAGAATCTTCCATCATTCAGTGTGTCCCGAGCAACATCTAACCTGAGCTATAACCACACTTCTGCTTGTACGATAAGTTTACAGCGTAGGGAAATTCGGTTTGATATTTTTTTGTCTCAGACATTCCCATCGCTGAGTCTGGAGTTTTTTACCATGAGAAATGGCTAACTTCAGCCTCTGCCTAAACCTTCCGTTTTTTTTTCTAACTTTGAGTCCAGTGCAAAAAAACAAACAAACAAACAAACAAACAAACAAAAAACACAAAAAACAGAGGTCGATTTCAAACCCTTCTGTCCTCAGTCTCCATCACTGAGTCTAGAGATCTCTGCCACGAGGACAGATGAGTTCAGCCTCTGCCCACACCTTCTATATATCTAATTGTGAACTGTACGTCCAGTGTGTAAAGAAGCAGCTTAATATTCTCTTCCATCGAGTGTCTCCCATCGCTCTGTCCGGAGCTCTGTGCCACGGGGGTAGACATTACTTCAGCCTTTGCCCAGACATTCTGTTTGTCAACAGTAAGTCAACGGCGCGAGGAAATCAGTTTAATATTTTTCTCTCTCGAGGTTTCTCTCTCACATCATTCAGTTTGGCGCTCTCTGCCAAAAGAAAACGCTAACTTCAGCCTTTGGCCAAGCGTTTCGGTGTTTGAACTGAAAACTCACTGCGAAAGGAAGTGAATTTCATATCAATTTCTTTGGGAAAAAAAGCTCGCATCATTGAGTTTGGAGTTTTACAGCCGCAAGGAACACCTAACTTCAGCTTTTAAACCCGACCTTCCCTTTGGGAGCTACAAGTGCAGTGCGTAAGGAAACCAGTTCAATATTCATTTTTCTCGCAAATCTCCCATCACATCAGTCTTGCATTCTCGGCCACAAGAAAACCATCGTGTAAGCCTACAGTTTATTTCATCTTTTCTAAAGCATGTCTTGAAAACAGTGTTTCAAATCCATCTCAGGGAGGCTGTGTTCATTCCGTTTTCTAGAAAAATACGAGGTAATTATACCTCCGGTAAGAATGTTCTAGGTTACCGACTGAACTGAAAAATATCGATTCAGGGCCTGCCCAGGGCCTGAGTGACCAGGCCTGAGAGTGGATTTT
>JADBJO010003273.1:247500-250000 GCA_016801955.1 Conus betulinus
TGTCTGTCTGTCTGTACACTGAAATTCTGTCTATCTCTCCTCTCTCTCTTCTCAGCCTCTCTCTCCTCAAAGCTCTCCATTCTGTCTCCTCAAGTTACATCTCTTTGTTTTTTCAAAGCATTAAGTATTCGAGTGCACTATGTCAAGATGAATCTTCTTTTTTGTATAAACTGTTAGTGTACCTCGTTCCATGGGCCGTAGGACTGATATAAAGTGTTTGGGCTTTTAAAAAATCTCGCCGTATGTGGAATCTCTCTCCACTCTCTCCTCTCTCTCTCGGTCCTCTCCTCTCCTCCTCCTCCGTCCTCCTCTACCCTCTCGTCTCTCCCCCTATCTCTCTCTCTCTCTCTCTCCCTCTCCTCCCCTCCTCGCATTCTCCTCTCCTCTCTCCTCTCTCTCTTTCTCTCTCTCTTCTCTCTCTTCGCTCCCATATTTCATTCATACCCTCTTTCCATCATCTTCTCATCTGAAGGACGTAAGGAATCGTCAACAGCTTCAATCTACTGTCAGCTAGCATCTCACCGCATAACAAGGCCCTTGCCTATTCATATGAACGCCCATCCGCCTTTCCAGCCGACCGCATCATGTACACAAAGTGCTTTCCCGTTTGGGAACCGCAATACGTATTGTTCAACTCTTGATGCTCAGAGAACCATGCCATTACAGAGTAAGCCAACTACGAAAGCGACTTCCAGTTTCAGTGGAATGTTCCTTGTAAAATATGGTCGATAACACGAGAAGGTAAAATGGTCGCGCACTCGTTTTGTTACATGTCCAGCGTTAGCTATATCTAATGTCAACATAGATCGTTCTGCGTGCAAGTAGGTGCATGCATGTGTTTCCAGCTCTAGTCTTCGGTCGCGCAGTCTATGCGTCAAAATGAATGTTCCTTTTGTAACGTAGAGTGTGTCCCGCATTGTACTGTGCGTTTGCGTTAGTGCGGACAGTATTACCTCATATATTAAAAAGTTTTGGGCTTGATTAATAAACTGCGGGCTCATACTCTCTCTCTCTCTCTCGTCAAGCCTCCTGTAATATTGAGCTTCCCTCCTCTCTCTCTCTCACTCCTAGGTCTCCTCTCTCTGTTGGCGGTTCCTTAATTCCCTCTCGTCTCTCGGCGTATGTGTTTGCATGATGGAGTCCTGTCTGTCTCTCTCTTCTCCATTGTTCATATCTCAGTTTGTCTCTGTCTATGTTCCCCCCCCCTCAAAAACCGCAGAATCTCCCACCCCCACCCTCCCCCACCCCCTCTCTCTCCTCCTCTCTCATCGTGTTCCCATCATTTCGATCATACCCTTTCCAGCATTTCTCCTCTGAGGCAGAGAAGTTGAAGGGACTCGACAACATCTGCAATAACAAACAGCTAGCATTCAGCCGCATAACAAGGCCCTTGCCTATTCAATATGAACTCGACTTGCCGCATTTCAGCCGACCGCATTCAATGTAAACACCAAGTGTTTCCTGTTTGGGAACCGCAAGTACGTTATTGTTCAACTCCTTGATGATCAGCCATGGCCGTTACAGAGAGAGCACACGAATGAAAGCGACTTTCAGAGGTGAGTGGAATGTTCCTTGTAAAAATATGGTCGACTGGACGAGAAAGGTAACATGTCAAGCACTGTATTGTTTAATGTCTTGCTGTTCACCATATCTGTGTCTTTTGAGTATGCGTATGCGTGCAAATAGGTGCATGCATGTGTGCACAGGATCTCGCGCGCGCGCGCCGCGCGTGTGTGTGTGTGTGTGTGTGTGTCCGCATGCGTGTGTTCGTGCGTTCGTGCGTGCGTGCAGGTTTTCCTCCTACATTAAAAAAGGCTAAATATATTTCCATTCTGACGAAAACTGCGGGCACATACAATCATGTGGACACCTGTGTTTGACGTCAACATATGTAGATACTTGTAACTTATTAACATTGTTTCTTCACCAAGGAAGTTATCTTCCTGTGTTGGCGTTTGTTAGATAATGGTCTACGGTGGCGTATGCTTCTTTGTCAATGATGGAGTCTGTTGGGTTGTCCATAATGGCAACAGTCAGTTGTCTGTCTATGAGCAAGAATACTAAAAAAACCGCAGAACCTAGTTACGTCAGACTTCGTAAAAAAAAAATGGAAAGTGCACCAGGGATAAACGTATCAATCATCTGGGTGGATCCACGGTGTCGGTGCAGATCAAATAGTGGATAGAGGATGGTTATCATTTGTGTCGTACTACAGACTGGAAAGTTACGATAGCGTTGAAGATGTCACATTTTACCGTGTCACATCTCAGAATGTAAACAAAGTACAAACTGTTAGCAGACTCTTGATGACAACACATTAAAGGTGACGTTGCACGTGCAACAGTTACGCTATCAAACTTGCAGTATGATGAGTCAACAACTGATGTGATTAGGCCATTCGGAGGACTGTTCTATTGGCAGAGTTTACGCTCCCCCATGTGCTTCTGTTCATCTTTGTGTTTCCACCATCAACACACATACATGGAATCCACACACACGC
>JADBJO010003274.1:0-25000 GCA_016801955.1 Conus betulinus
TATTTTCTTTCTGATGTGTTAATGTAGAGGCATAACATGCTTCAAGTTCTGGTAGTACTGAAATATGCAGAATGACCTATTTCAGTATGCAGGTGTCTCACGATGTAATCTTATCCTCATCCTCATAGCCAACCACTGATTGTTTTTATTATGTTGTTTTCATAGAAAGGGCGCATATAAAATGGGGCAAATTTTGGTGTGTGTTTGCAGGTGTGTTGCATAGTCCTGGACTGTATTTCTCATGTTATTCTTGAAACTTCAAGAAATCAAGAGGAACATCCCACTCTCCCCATGTCTCTGACAAAATGTTTTTTTGCTTATCCAGCCGTCTCTGAGATAACCAGTTTTAGGTAACAAAAATTGACATAAATGTTTTGATACATTTCCAACCAGCTCCCCAAAATTGTGTTAATTCCAGGAATTAGATAGCATCAGGGGGAGGCTTTTGTGCTACTTGGATGTTTGAAGTCATAGTCTTTTTTTCTGTCTTCGCTTCTGTGTCACCTCTGTGGCATAACTCCCTTGCCGCTCATTCTGAACCCCTCAATCCAAAGCCATCCTCTGGCTAGAAGTTGTTTGGCTGTAACCCAGACGCTGGCACTCCATAGAGAAGTATTAATATCAAGTCACCATGAGGCAACCCACCAGTGGAGATTGTGCTCTGCTGCTGAGTCATTCTGCTGATGCACAGTAATGCCTGTTGAGTTCCAACAGGTACAGCCTTCCACTCTAGAGGGCACCACCACATCCGTCCATTGACAGTCCCCCGTAACCCTGCCAACACCAGTGATCCTGACTAAATCTTATCCAAATAGAAGTTTGGAGAGGTAAAATTGAATCTAAGGTTATTGAGAGAGCAGGGCATGCAGGTCCAAGTAAACTGACATTTTCTGTTTTGCTGATTGATAGAATGAGGATAATAAAGATGATACTTTGAAGTTCCAGTCTGATAAGATGCCTCATGATAGGGAAGTACTCTAAGCTTATTCTGTACTATATCCTGTCATCAGCCAGCCTGAGAGACAAAGGCACTAGTAATGTTGATCAGGGAATTTGAGCAACACTCAGAGACATATTCATTATTTGGATGAAGCTTGACTGTGTGTTTCCAGTTCCATTTGAGCCCACAAACTCACCTCTGGGTAGGAGCCAGTCTGGGCCAAAAAATCCCACACAGTAATGGCTGTGACAAGGATCAAACCCACAGCTCCCCAGCCTGAAGTCCACAATGTTAACCCCTGCACCACAGCGGCTGGTTCACTGCTGCATTATAGTGCAAATCGTGTTACTTGTGATGCTGAAAATCACTTTCTCAGTTTCGGTGTCTGGACTCCCTCATGATTCTTTCCAGTCTTTGACAGAAGTGGAAATAATGTGTGGGGCTGTTAAGTCCATTGGTTGTTCAGCTATCTCCTACAGCACTTCCAGATGCACTGTTTTGTCGACACTTGCAGACTCACACCATGCAGTTCTCAGGTTCAGTCTTTTCCTAAGTTCAGATGTGGCTGTCACGGCATGCTGCTTTGATGTTACAAATGATACCTAGCACTTCGGTGGTAGTCGTCACTGTGTGTGTGTGTGTACATACATATCGGTATGTGAGGATGTGTGAGTGTGATGAGTGTAGAATCTCATGTGCTGCCAGGTTGATGAGTATTGAGGATTCCATTTTCGTTTGGTAAGGATGAGGTGTGCCTTGCATCTGTTGTCAACACATGTGTGTCGTCTGTGGTTGGCTGAGTTATAAACAACATGACTCAACAGCATGTGCTTTTAGCTGATGAAACTTCACACAAACTTGGCATTTTTTCAAAAGTTTTTTTTACTTTGTTTTTTGTTTTTAAGCATGAATAATAAATATTTAGGATTGCATTCTAAAGAATTGAAGAAAGTTCTGAAAATGTATAATTGGTCTTCGAGGTTTGTGTACAAAAATGTTGTGCATGCCTTATTTACTGTCATGAAGTGAATTGAGAAAGAAGTATACACGCTCTGATGATTGCAAAACACACACACACACACACACACACACACACACACACACACACTTTTTTTTTTTTTTCCCACGTACGCAGGCTGATACTCCTGCAGACACTCCCTGTATAGACAGGCAAGGATTAATCCCACCTACCTATCAAAGGGAGTGGTTTTGTGTGTATCACATTTTTTTATCTGGCCATTAAGGCAGCCATACTCCAACTTTGGGGAAGGTGTGCATGATATGTGTAACGTGTTATCCATACCATCGGCCAAACTGGCCTTCTCTTCCGAAAGTTGGTGATGGGATTTTACGTGTATGCAAGATGTTATGCATGCATTCACACACGGAACCTCAGTCTACAGTCACATTCAAAGGACTCTATGGGAAATGAAGTCAGAACACTGTTAACACTGAGGAAAAATCCCCCTGTACGGAAAGGTCTGGCGGAGATTCAAGCCCGCAACCCCAAGATTACGAGTTTGGCGCTGTACTACTAGGCTATTCCCGCACCCTGCACACACACTGAGGCTTAGGAAATAACCATTCAGGTGAGTGAATTAACCCTCTCACCATGTGAGCATTTTCACTACAAATTGACAATGGTCATTTGCCAGTTAAGAGGACTGATGATAACATTTTTGCTGTTGTTATGCTTGTTGATGCACTGCCTGTGTCCTAATGTTCTCGCCTCCTTTTCACTCTGTCTTTTTCACTCTGTCTGTTTGTCTTTTCCTGAATTGCACAATTCCATGTTTTTACGGGTCTGCTTATGGGCCTAGTGAAAATGTAAGATCGTGATACAAATCTGGAGGTTTTAGAAAGAAATAGAGGGATTTAGCATCAATTGCAGGAGTGAGTATCGAGGTACTGGATCAGCATGCTTGTCTCAGTTCCAGTGGGAGGCAGAAATGTCTGTCCCAGGTCTTAGACACATCGGACCGTGCTCTTGAAACTCATAAAGAAGTTATTTAAACACGGACTGCATGTATGCATGCGTGCGCTGTGAACCTTATTCTTAATGCTCAATAAAGATCATTTTGACTTGACACATGTGCACACACACGCACACACACACACACACACACACACACACACACACACACACACACACACACACATGTACACAGACACACACACACACACACACACACACACACACACACACACACACACACACACACACACACACACACACACACACACACACACACACACACACACACACACACACACACACACCGTAACTGCAGCAGGGCAAGATAATTTTCCAAGATGACAATGGATAGCCCATCAGTAATTTATTGCAGATGTTCCCATTATAGCCTTCCATGTGCCTTTTGTAAATGGATAGCCCTCTGTGAGCCTGTTGTAGGTGCTTTTCTGTCAAAAGTATTACTGAAATACAGCCATGTAAATGTGAAGAACAGTGAAGAATTCTAATGCAATGTGTTGTATCAGCTAAAAGCAAACCTGAGTAGGAAACACCTCCAGTAAGTTTAAATTGAATATTTCATATTTAACAGGTTCCTGTTGGTTATGAGTTAAGTTTAAAGACACATCTGGACACTCTTGCAGATTTCCAATCATTTAAGTGTGGAATCATAACTCATTTTATATAGATTTTGAAACGTTCAGGTGTGGAGAAACATGGTACCTCTGTAGGTTTTGAATTACTTAAGTGTGGAGATACAACTGGGATCTTTTTAGGGTTTGAATGAGTTAGGTGTGGAAAACTGATGGAAAAACACCAGCGATCTGTGCAGGTTTTGAATCAGAAGGGGGTAGAGATATTTGGGATTTTGTGCAGGTTTTGAATCACTTAGGGGTGGAGAGACACCTGGGTGCAGGATTTGAACCAGTTGGGGGTGGAAATACCAGGGATTTAGGCAGTTTTCAACCAGTTGGGAGGTGGAAACACCAGAGATCTGTGCAGGTTTTAAATTGGTTGGATGTGGAGGGATCTGTGCTGGTTTTGAATAGGGTGTGGAGACACACCTGGTATCTGTGCAAGTTTTGAATTTGTAGGTTTTGGAATCAACGAGGAAGAAGATAAATCAGCAAAGCATATTGAATTTGTGGGTAATAAGAAATGAATCATAAAAGGTCACGGGAGTTTCCGATGTATTGACAACTCACAAATGGATTTAATGACAAAAATACTGAAGGAGGACTTCATAGAAAGGACAATATGCAATGGGTGTGGAGATGCATCTGGTCTGTGAAGAGTGTGTGGAGTGTGCTGAATTTTATTTGTGCTTTGGAAAGACTGGATGAAGAAAGAGTTCAGATGTAGGAAATGTGAAGGAATATATTCACTTCCGTCTGATACATCAGTCACTTCAGAAATGTCGTTTTCACCAAATATTGATTCTTAAATGTAAACCAAATGATTAAAAATGTTCACCTTGTAAACTAACTTTTTAGTGTACCAGAGAACTAGTTTTTCATGGAATTGATATGTTGAGGTGGTGGTATAAGATTCCTTGTCTTCAAAGCATCCATTTTCAGATAATAATTTATATGAATATTGGTAGTTCATGATAAAAGATTAAAATAGGTTCAGTTTATGGGATCTAGTTTCTTTCGTGCATGACACTTACCTCTGATATTATTCCTCAAGTGCATTTGTCCATAGCACCAGGCCTCTCATTAAACAATTTTAAGTAAAATGACAATAGTTGTTAAATGTACATTTGTAGAACTTGTTCTGTAAACATCTTTCAGGAATGTATTTAAATGTATATTTGCAGAATGATTTGTTCCATAGACATCTTTCTTATTTGTTTGTTTATTTGTTTGCTTTTTTAATTCTGGAATGTATATATTTTTGTCAAGAGGTTTTGTTTGTAAATTTGGGTACTTGCATATATAATTCATAATTCAAAACAAGTCCTTATGGTTAGATATAAACACTTGAAAAGATACTGGTACACTTTTTTTTTATGTACATCAGAACTGATACACTTCTTTTATGTACATCAGAACTAAGTCATACATCACACTTTTTTCACTTTTTCTTTTTTTTTTCTTTTTTTCTTGTCCTTTTTTTCTTTTCTTTTCTTTTTGTGTGTGTGGGGAGCGGGGTGGATGGGATATTTTTGTCCACTTGAGGGAAAAATTCACCCATTCTGATTTCACGTTTAAGTAATGATTGGTTGGACTCGGAGAGAGCAGGTACCACTGCTCACCACTGAAGTGTCTCCTCTGTTAGGTGGCTTCATGACAACTCTGATATCAATAGCTCACCATCACTTGTTGTGGAATGACTGTTTATGGAATAATTTGAATATGGGGCTATGGATGACGTCACAGAGAAGGAACAGAAGATGAGGCAGCAACACGATGAAAAAAAAAGTTATACATACATTCACATTTCCATCCATATTATTTCAGCATCTTGTCCATGTTTCTTCTCTTTCCTTAGTCTTATAACTCTCTTTCAATCACCCTCATCCCCACAACCCTTTTCTTTCCCCCATCCTTTTCCTGCAATGGCCCTGCTCATGGTTTACTCCAGTCATCAGCTAGGGAACATGGGGGAGGAAATGGTTGTGGAATATTCCCATTGAGGGTACAGCGAAATGTGTACTGTTTAATAGAGTACAGTATGCTGTAGATACTTTGAATTAGCTGTCTGGATTGATGTATAAATCTTCTCTTCTT
This sequence comes from Conus betulinus, assembly GCA_016801955.1. Classification (NCBI taxonomy): domain Eukaryota; kingdom Metazoa; phylum Mollusca; class Gastropoda; order Neogastropoda; family Conidae; genus Conus; species Conus betulinus. Next base: position 5,645 of record JADBJO010003274.1, read on the forward strand.
AAAAGAAAATGAAATAAAGTAGTCATTAGGATGAATGTAACTGTTGATGTCATTTTAATATTTCTTTGTGGTATACATCTTTGTTTTGTTTGTGGCAGCTAAAGTATCATTTAATTATAACACCAACATCCCTGAATGTTGATTTCTGTCGTAGGAAGCACTTATTGTACAGGTTTGCTTGTTAGTTGGTTCATAGAAGGCAGAGGACATGGAATTTGAAAAAAGATTTGATCCGCACGCACATTTACAAATACAGAACCAGCACTGTATGTAATGTTAAGTCTTTCAGAGCTGCAGTTATGACTTTATTAATAATTGTGAACTGCATGACTTGAGTGATGATACACTAGCACATGCACCCATGTGTAAAAGCAGAGCACCTGTGTTCAAAAAACAGCTGTTACGTTATTTTTACTTCAGATTTCAGTTTTGGCCAAAAAAAAAGAAAAAAAAGAAAATCAGCAGAATTGTACCTCACTATGGTGGTGGAACCCATGCTGAGAAGATTGATTAAACTTTGATGATTAAAACATTCATTCTTGTTCGTTTGTTTGTAAGTGTCATCATTGTTTTTATGTTGAATCTATGTAACCAATCAGTATTTCGATACAGCCCGCTTTCTCCATCTTCTCCCCTCCTCCACCACTATGCCCAGTCCACTTTTTGATTAATAGACATGAACAACATGAACACACACACACACACACACACACACACACACACACACACACACCACCGCCACCACCAAAAAGAAAAATGTTTTAGAGACACAGAGGGATTAGACCACAGGAGATTTGATCCCTGGTGATAGGTGAGATTTTTCAGACTTCAAATTTGTATTATTAAAGCTTTAGCCCCAAGGGAGAATTTAAGCCAGTGACAAAACACACACACACACACACACACACACACACACACACACACACACACTAAAAACAAAGAGAGAGAGGTACCTTTGGAATAGCATGCAGTGCGAAACTAAATCATAACTATAACAAGACAAAATAACAAATAGAATGACCGCAAAAGTGACAGAAGCAATCAAACGACAGTAGAACATGAAAAAAGAGGCGTAACAGTGTATGGTCAGGTCTATACCATAAAGAAAGCTGTACTGCATGGTCATGAGGCCATGATGTACAAATGAATAGATAGGTGAAATTACTTACCAAAAAAAAAAAAAAAAAAATTCAAAAAGTGAACAGATTCATGAAGCGCTTCCATGGTTTAATGTTTGAGTACCCAGCTTACATGGTCTGCACCACTACTTTCATATGCGTTTTTGCCTGTGTGTGTGCATGTTCCATTCAACAGTGGACCATTTAGACTGTCTAGTCTGGAAAAAATAATACTGCAAAGCCCTTACCAATTTAACAGCATTCTGTTGCCTTTTTCACTTAGATAAACCTTATGATGACCATAAAAAATCTGCTGTATTCATGGCTGTGCTTTGTCTGAATTTTCAAGGCCATCTCCTTCTCTTCATCCAAACTTTCTTGGCAGATCAACAGTTGAATGCAGGCACCACGCTCTCAGACATCCATGAGCAGAAGTTAGATGTTCCTCAGGAAGTAGTCCTTCGCCTGCTTTCCCCCGGATATTAAAATTAATGATTTAGTGAAATTATAAAACCAGGATTCCAAGCCCTGTTTGTTGATATGATAAACCAGGCGAAGTATTTTCAGCCTCAGAAGCAGGCATACAACGCTGGCCTACAGCTTTGCGTTGGTAAGATCTGACAGTGAGCTGATGAAAATGTATTCGTTCACTTCCTCATCTACCCAAATCCAATGTATCCACTTGCACAGTTTTTGAGAACACTTTACTGACGATAGAATCCGTTTGGGAAAAGAACATCACGAGAAAGAAGCATGAACATTTCTGGAAGTTGTTTTTAAAGTCATGTGGGCGCTATGCTGTACTCAAGCAGGATGGGAAGCATCCCATACTTGAAGACAGTACGGTAAACCAGGGTTCCAAGACCTTGCATTGATAAGACTTGACAGTGGCCAAGGAAAATGGATATACTTTATCATCTACCAACCCCAAAGCAGTGTACCCAGGTTTCACAATTTTGAGAACACTATACTGTCCAGGAAATTCGTCTTGAAAAGACAATTATTTCAACTGTGAAAGAAACTTAATTCCTTGGAGCTATTTTCGACAACAACAACAACAACAACAAAACAAAAACAAAAAAACAAACAAAAAAAACCCGCAACTGTGAAGTCACATCTAGTACGAAAGAACAATCTTGTCATAAATTTATAAACAACCTTCCAGTTATGGCACACACGAATTGGGGAGCTCCAGATTAGACAATGGCTGTGTCATTTATTGGACCACGAAAACTCCGGATCCAACACACCATCAAGAGCAGCTTCATCTTGGCCTGATGAAGGGAAGGGGAGTGATTTCCGTGTATTCCTGATTACATCTGCATGAAGAGGCAGGGTAACCGTTCCTTTCCAACTATTACATCATGTCATATCATATCATATCAAATAGACCCAACATCACTGTCCAGATTAAAACTAGTACGGAAGGACAGCCCCTGTGAGTACCAATACATTCTATCATTCTGTATGCATGCGAGACATGGACCCTCACAGCTGCTCTGTCTCTGTCAATACTGTCATATGGTCCATGGTTCTTTCGCAGTCACAGGTTGCAATTTTTTTTTTTTTTTTTGTAAATATCAACAATTTTGTGTACCACTAGGGTATTTCACTTATGTAAATATGCATATATCAGATGTGGGTTTGAAAGTATTACATGGAGTTAAGTGTAAAGTTTTTTTTTTTTTTTTTTTTTTTCTTTTTTAATAAAAGTGTCCAATACCATCTGGCGATGAAAAAACATTAAATAAACTACTAAACTGATCACAGCTGCTCTGGAAAGAAGAATCCAAGCCATGGAAATGAGATGTTACCGCAAGCTACTAAACATCAAATACTATGAACATACCCATAATCAACAAATGCGTCAAACCATCAGGCAGCACACGGGACCATACACAGATCTACTGACATCGATCAAAGTACGTGTATGGCCATTAACAAGATCCAGTGGCCTTGCTAAAACAACCCTGCAGGGAACTGCTAAAGGATGCAAACGGAGGTGAAGAGAGAAGAAACGACGGACTGACATGCAGAGTGGGCAGGTAAAACATTTGCAGAGAAACAGGCCTCGGCACACAACCGACAGACTTCAGGAGGCTGGCGAATTGTTCTTCAGTGTGGTGTCCCAGTGACTTCCGACAGGGTGAGGAAAAAAAAAGGGGGGGGAAAATTATTCATTTTTGCATTGCGTGAGTTACAGAAACATGACAATACCCATCACGCAAAAGAATTATTTAGAAAGGATAATGATTCTAATGTATGAACCCATTTTTCTTTCAAATGCTCTTGATAACAATTGTAATAACACACTTTAGAGTGTTTGTCCTGATACCACTATGACCTAAGTATTTACCATACCTGTGTATGTCTCCCCAGGCATTAAAGGCCACCCTCACAGATTAAAGCAACACTCTGCCAACATCTACTCATTCGCATAATTTTTCATCATGAGAGTTGTGAACATCTGAAACGCTATGCTTCATAAATGGTGGCCGTTGAAACACTCAGTGTGTTTTCGAGAATATACAAGACAAGAACGGTGTTCTCTTTGAATCCTTAGTTTTGTCACGTAAGGATAGCATACCTCAGCGGAAGTCACCCCCATTATCCAATTTAAAAGCCTTGCAGTGATGAGTACTTAGCAGACAAAAAGTTATTAAGCCAACAATGAGAACATGAAACGATATATATGTGCCGAATTTTAAGAGAGTGGTCAAGAAACATTCAATACACTGCAAAGCAAGGTTCCACACAATAAAAACTTTTCATAAGTCTGGAGCTTCTGCTTCTTCTTCTTCTTCTTCAGCGTTCCAGTATCTGGTAGCGTGTGACTCGTTTTACCCTGTTGGGATACTCGCACTATACTCGAGAGTATAGTCAGTTCACTCCCGACTTCGTTGAGTGCAAAAAATTGTGGGAAGAGGTGGTGAAAAAAAGATAGATAAAAGATACGGTAGACAAAAAGGGCAGTAGACGACAGTACAGCAAGGGAGAAGACAGAGTTACTGAGAGCGAAAGGAAGAATGTCCAGAAGGAGAGGGAACTATTTGTACAAAAGCCCCCCCCCCCCCCCCCCCCCCCACACACACACACACACACACACACACAACCTATTTTCACGGGGGAGTCTAGAGCAAACGCGGATTATTTTCACATGCTGTAGGTTTACATTGCCTCATTCCTAAACCAGGCAAGGCCACGGACATTCACTGAAGCCAATGATGGTTAAAACATGTACAATCCAAGGACGCTTAAAACATGTACAATATGCTGGATTCTAGCAGTATGCTCGCAGAAAAGCAAAAGGCTTTGCTATATTTGCCAACGAGATTCTGTTGTTGGTTTGTTTGCCTGTCTGTCAGCGAGATTACACGAAAACTACCAAGTTGTTTTTAATTAAACTTGATCCAAGGACGAGAATATGGCCCAAGGACGAGAATACACTAGATTTTGGTGTGGATTCGCATTAAATGACAGATCAATCCACCCTATTAAAAACTGGTGCAGATCAAGAAAATAAATTTAATATGGATCTGGTCAATTTGCGGATCTAGAATCCTGCTCAACCTGAGCACTGACCCGTGCTGTCCTTTGTGCCCTCTCAGCAGAGGCATGTAAAATCTCTGTTCTTAGTCCTCTGGAGACAAGTGTTTTCGGCACTGAACTTCTTACACTCTGAGGGAGGGGGAAGGGGGGGAGGGGGCGCATCCAGGTCATCACTTCTAGACGCCCTTCTGCTGTCAGGTATATCTTGCGTCGGTGGAATTTGAACCTGCGCCCTCGAGGAAAGTCGTGCGTTTCAAAGCGTGTCTCTTCTCTTCTTTCGTTCTCTTCTCTCTTTGTTGTCGTTATTGTTGTTCCCTTCTTTTTTTTTTTTTTTAAGGGATGTCCTGACTGCCATTGAACACACTGTTAGTTGGGAAATGAAACCCTTATGGACTTACCTTTCGTTCCTTCTCGACCAGATCCACTCAGCATCTGGAACTCTTTTCAGTGACCTCTGCCGTTAATTATCTTTATGATTCTGATTCTCTTCTTACCAGAAATCGAGAACTTCCACGAATCAAAGGCTGATGATCTTATCGATCCTCCTTGCTCCAACCTCTATGGCGAGGGTTGCGGCTAGGAAGTCAGACTCTGCCATGCTCCGTCTAGACTGGCATACTTCTCAGTCTTCCATATACAAGTTTCCTCCATTTTTATTTCATATGACACAGTGAATTCAATCAGTTGCTTTAGTGAGACTGAGAGGAATGCTATGTTTGGTCTCATGCCGCTTTTGCTGATGATCTGTGGATGGCTTTCCCATTCTGGGAGGTCTGCTGTGCATTCCCCGTCTTCCACTCCAACCACTACATTCAGTTTCCATGCTCTTAGTGTCATAGCTGCACATGCTGTTTCAGGCCATGGTTTGTGGCCTCATGTCATGCAGAACATTCTTGTTTCTCTCACGCAGTGCTACCCACACATGCAGTCTCTTCGAACTCTTGGTTGTGTCTCCATGTTTTTGGTTTGTGTGTGTCCTGTAATTTCCCTGATATTGGGGTTTTCCTTTGCCACGTCTATTATACCTCCTAAATTTTTCCATTTTATCGAAGTCTTTAGCTTACACTGGGCGACATCACAATCTGATTTCCCGAATCCTGAAACATGGTTAATAATCTTCATGTTCCCATTTGAACTTCAGATGGATCTCAGTGGTCCTTTCAGCTTTGCTTGACGATAGTGGGGCGCACTGTCGGCGAGTCCAGGTGGGCCACCGAGCCATTTCCATGAATATAACTGAAGTGTCAAAGTGTAAATATTACTATGACCAAAAATTGTAGAGAGTACAGCATTAGTATCTTCGCCTTTTGCTAGTCTGAGTGCCACTTGAGGCAATTATCACTTCCTGTTGGTCTGATCATTGGCTCTAGATAATTACGTCTTCCTCCTGTTCACTAGCTGGCTGTCTGTCCACCACACTTCTTAGCTGTTTTGTCACGCTCGACACACACACACACACACACACACACACACACACACACGGTGGTTCACGTGCGGGCAAAGCCTACCAACAGGCTGCATGCTGAACTGCAGATGACACGAAGTCATACAGTATTACTTATGAGAGCACACCAGCGACAGTTCTCTCACCTGGAAGATAACAGTGACCTGTACGAGCAAGGAGAAAAAAAAAAAAAAAAAAAGAAGAGGAAAGAGCCTGGTGATAACAAGGCGATATTTTAATAACTCTCTCCTCAACATGTTTGCTTTGACTCTGTTCACTGACCAGTTATGGGGGCCATCGGATTCTGCGTTGTAAACCGAGCCATTTGACATGCCTGTCTACAGTCCCCTGAGTTGCGTCTCCTGGGCCCAGCCGATTGACCAGAAGACCCAGCCTGGTGGTGGTAGTAGCTTCCACATGTGTCAGAGGCCTGTCTAACAGAGGCACACGACGCCATCTCTGTACTCTGCTACAATGCAACGGCCTTCCAAGACAGCTCGGCAGCTAAGGGCACAGAATGATAATATGCGGATAGTGCCACTGAGAAATAATTCAGTTTAGGAAAAAAAAAAAAAAAAAAAAAAAAAGAAGCAGGTTAATACAATGATGGATATAAAGGGGAATATTTGAACACATATTGGCATACTATATGCTTGAGGGGTGGGGGGTGGGAAGAACGTAAAAATGTGCTACAATGAGTGATCAGCTCTGCTCACACACACACTCTCTCTCTGTGCGTGCACACACACACACACACACACACACACACACACACACACACACACACACACACACACACACACACACACACACGTAGCGCGCGCGCACACACACACACACGTAGCGTGCACACACAAGCACACGTGTGTGTGTGTGTGTGTGTGTGTGTTGTGTGTGTGTGTGTGTGTGTGTGTGTGTGTGTGTGCGTGCGCGCGCGCGCGTGTGTGTGTGCGTGCGTGCGTGCGTGTGTGTGTGGCGTGTGTGTTTTGAACAATTCAGTAGTGGGGGAAAACAAGTGCACGATAGCAATTCCTCCGTCATTACGTTAATAACTTGGCAAAGATGAAAAAAGGAAGGGGGCGGGGGGAGGGAGGACGGGGGAAAGAAAGAAGAAAATGAGAAAGAAATATAAGTATGAAATCCATTACTAGCTGCATATGGTGCCACAGTAGGCTAATCGATCTGAAGACAGAATCATTCATATCGCCTGCTCCTAGTGTTTTCGTCTGCTGGACTGGACTCATCAGGCAAATGTTTATATGCATCTCATACATCAAACGTCACTGAATCAAGCCCGAGAGAAAGAAATGAATAAGAATTAGAACAACAACTGATACGGAGGCAGCAAGCAGCAGTTATCTTTATATATATTATCAAAGAGAGGTCATCGGTAAGAAGCGCGGGGTCTTGTGACTCATTTTTTTTTTTTTTCACACCTAATGCCCATTAAATCTTTGCATTGATCAAGAAGATATTTGGAAGTAATGGTCTCTCCAATATTTTGTGCTTCCTACGTGCGTTTTTACCATTTCCTTTGGAACTGGTCGTATTCGGTAAATATTTTGTCTGCATTGTATTTTATTCTATCAGAATTAAGTAAATAGAAAAGTCTTATGTATGTAATGCGAACACTTCTTTATTCGTCTCAGATTTAGGCGTGCATCAGCAACCTATATATATAAAAAAAAAAAAAAAAAAAAAAAAAAAAGAAAAAAAAGAAAGAAAAGGAAATAGGCTAAATGGGCCTTCCAGCAGTTCCATACTTTTAAAGTTTCACGCATGCGCTCTCACCGTAGACACCACCACAAACAAAAATCTGGAGGCCTGACGTCTGCGAAAGCAAAACATCAAAAATGACTTCGTACCGGGTACGTTTGAAGGCAGCATAGACTTAGTGAATGCTGTTTACTATATTCCTTACTGGTGATTACTCTTACATTTACATAACATGTCGGTTATAAAGTAAATATTGCTCTTTGTCTTTACTCTTTGAAACCATTTGATTTGAGGTTTGAAGTTTCAATTTAGACCGGAGTTCGCCATCACGGGCAGCAGGCGACAGCGTACAACACTGTAAGTGTAACACTCAATACCGTGCGGGGCTGGGCCACGTTTTGCTTTAAAATTAGTAGCCCCGAGCCATGTATGACAGACGGAGTGTGACGAGATGACAGGTTTATTGATTATGAAGTTGACTGAGTGTGGTTGTTGCCCCCCCCCCCCCCCCCCCTCCCCCACACCCCGCCGTTCCGTTCTTCCCAACCCCATCGTTATTTAATAATACACAAAGCTATACAAGAAACTGAAGTGGAGCAAACCAGGGGTTTAGCCATGGAGCTATACTAAGAATAATGATACTCTCGACACTCAATGATTTGTGTACTGTAGTGCAGTTGAAGGACACCAGGTGTGAAAATATTCAAAACTGTTTAAATAGTGGAAGACAGCAAGCTTTTGTTTTGTCCTTTGGCTAGAAGTACAAAAAGCAGGCCTCTAGTGTGAAGCACAGAGGAAACAGTGATATGCAACTGTTTTTAAGACCACCGGTAAGATAGGCTTTGGACGATGTGTAATAAGCGCTACACCATTGTTTATGTTTTATTCTCATGTAATCAGTTCTACTGGCCTGTGATGGGTCTCCGACGCTCCCCCTCGTTATTGAAATATGATTCACAACCAAAATGCGCTTTCGCATAGGCACATGCACTCTGTCACTCACATCGGGCCCGCACAAAGGTGACGGGAAACCAATAACATTTCACAGAAAATAATCAACTTTTATGTAACTTGACTCCGAGCCCCCACCCGTCACTACACAACACAATTATCTGTATCATACAACAATGTAAACACCATACAGACAATCTCATAAATCGCATCCCCTGTTCTTCAGTGATTCTTACTTAACCAGGAAAGACAATATTTCACTATTACATTTGCACATTTATAAACTTAAGAACAAATGAAACGTCCATAACTTGCCAGCATTCCTTGGTTGACCGTCAGTTTCTCTCATCACGCTGTGCGACCACGAGCTGAAGCTGCCACACTGTTGTGTCCTCCCGATTGGCCAAATCCCAGTTGGGGGACACTGGCAACGTAGCTTTAGTCGCACCCTCACACCGAGTCTTCCGGACTCCACCGCACTCCGCCCTCTCCACGGAAAGGGCTCCTGTCAGCCTCTCCCACAGGTCTTCTCTGGCTGCAAACACCCCACCGTTGTCTGGCAGCTCCCTGTCTAGGCTCCAACAGGCTAACACGTCTTGCTGTCGACCGTCCCCACACGGGAGACAATTCTTCTCGTCGTCGGCTCCGAGGCTACAGCAACCTCCACTGTCTTACGTCCCCACCTAGGAGACAACGAGGCGACAGCAAACCTCTGCTTCTCGCTGTATTTTCTTGAGCCCTGAGCAAGACGGGCGAGTTCACTTTCCCTTAAGTGAGTCACACACTTCTGGTTTTCCAGGCACCTTATATCCATTCTCAAAGAAAGAGAGAACCCGAGTTTAACTGGTTCAACCAATGGAATCACTGGGCTCACACATATCACACGATTTGTACCAATAAATCCCTGAGTTATTTTTGTTCCACCAATGGAATCACTAGTCACCTACACATACACACACACACCACAGCTGCTGTTAGCACCAACAAGGACTTGGGTACCAAGTGGTTAATGCATAACCTCCTATCTCAACTCATGTTCCCATTCCCCAAAGCTACCATTATACTAACAGCCTGGACTTCTCTACCAGCCAGGACTGATGCTTCAAGTGGTGACTACACCCCCTATACAACAAGGTGCAAGTTACTCAATAGGCCGAAGCCTTCCATTCATGCCTCAGAACAAGAACGACTGAAGGGTCGCTGTACTCTGCCTGCAGGCTGGCGGTCGCCTACCCGTGACGGTCACCTGACACGATTGCCTTCCTTTTAGCCCGCCGGACAACCCAGTTAATAGCCAGTCTCATGGTGGACACTCTTCTCTATCCAGGACCGGGAGGTCGGCAACTACTTGTCGTTATCCCTCGGACATGTGAAACACTTCCCCGTAACTCCCTCCTTCAGTAAACTAAACTCGGGGTATTCCCTCCCTGGTGATGCCTGAATTCGCACACTTGAAGAACCCAAGGAACTTGCTCTCAACAACAGCAAAACTACCCTTAATTTGCCTAAATGCTCGAGAACATTCGGCCGACTCATGACACCCCCCGTACCTAAGAATGTTGTTCCAATCAACATTTCCTCTAGGACGAATGTTCTCAGATTGGATAAAACAAACTCAATTGCATGGGTCGATATAACAATACTACCCCTATGCTTCAAGACATCACTTCCATCAACATCTCTAACATGGGTAATGTGCTCATTTAAAACCAATACATCAATCAGATAATACAAAGGTCACTCTTGGTCAGTCATAAACGACTGTGCACAATATTTAACTCTAAACTGGCTCACATATAATCAAGAAACTCTCCCTATAGCGTTAGCTATCAGCATGTTCATACATATTAATTAATCATTCCATTCACTTCAAATAATAGCACAATCATGATTTACCCAAGGTTCAAATTCAGGGGGGTGGCCACAATCCACAAAGACATGATTCAAATTCAGGCGTGTGCCCCAACGTACGTAATATCAAAATCAAATTCAGGCGTGTGCCCCAACGTACGTAACATCAAAATCAAATTCAGGCGTGTGGCCACAATCTGCTCACACGGTCTCACACACAATATGCAAATCAAACATTTATCCTGATTTCACAACTTAAGGACATTTTTCACACTTTACCGAGCTGTGACAAAACAACATGAGCAAACACAGATATCAACCAACCAAAAAAAATCATAAATCATGACATGTGAGCACGTACTGATCCCCCGCTCCATAAAAGGGCAATGAACAAAAGCAACATCAACTGAAAAACGTGTATCAAAAAATGAAAAATAATACATGAATATAGGCTCAGCCACGCCCCACAAGGGCCATCAAAATCAAAACAAAAGGAAAACAGTATTTCAGAGTCACCACAGTTGTGTACACCCAACTAGCCAGCTACATTATTTACCCCGTAGCTGTCCGTAACGGATGATCGCTCACGCCACAACAACAGCAGCCCGTAGGCAGTGGTCATACTATTGTCCCACTGCTACCACTCACACTTAAAGTGGCAACACCCTGAAGGCATTGCTCCTACTATTGTTCTATTTCTGTTGTTCACACTACAACAGCAACACCCCGAAGGCATTTTTTCCAACCCTTGACCTACTCTTGCCCCTCTCAATCTTGACCGCCGTTTGTGGCTCGCCCAATAGTACCCGGACTCAACCCCGTCCTACACTGGGCATATAAACCCAAAAACCCATCAGTTTTATGCGCACGAAGGTCAGATATCTTGCAACAGGGCTGATCTGACACCCACAGCTAGGTTGGCTGCTACTCTGACTCAACCACCTCCCCCATACTTCTACTCATGAAATCTGCTGCTACGTTCTGGCTACCCGGGATGTAGCGAACTCTCATAGAATACTCCTGGAGTAGCAGTGACCACCGCATGAGACGGCTGCTGGTCAGTTTGGCTTGGGCCAAATACGACAGAGGTTCATGGTCGGTCTCGAGGACAAAAGTCCTCCCGTACAAGTACTTCTGAAACCGCGACACCCCAAACACTATGGCGAGGCACTCCTTTTCGGACACCGCGTAGTTCCGTTCCGCTCTGTTCAGTTTCCGACTCGCGTATGCTACGGGATGTAACACTCCATCATGGGCTTGGAGTATGACGGCCCCGAGTCCCCGATCACTCGCGTCTGTCCTCAGCACAAAGTCTTTGGTTAAGTCTGGCAGCCTAAGTACAGAACCTGAAGTTAGATGGTCTTTCAGGGATTGGAAGGCCCCCTCACATTCATCTGTCCACACCACCTTGTTAGGTGCACTCTTCTTTAGCAGGTCCGTGAGCGACCCTGCTATGGTGCTGAAATGGGGCACGAACTGGCGGTAATAACCAGCCAGCCCCAGAAAAGCCCTTACCCCCTTCTTCGTTGTTGTTGGTCTCTCCGCTTCCTTAAGCTGACTTACCTTGGCATCCTCTAATGACAGCTGGCCGCAGCTGAGACGATGTCCAAGGTAGTCAAGCGTCCGGAACCCTATGTGACACTTGGAGGGACGAGCGGTCAGTCAGTCTGCCTGCTTCAGTCAGTCTTTCCAGGACAGCCCTCCAGACTGCCATATGCTCCTCCCACGTTTTCTGTTGCGATGAGGAGATCATCCATGAAATTGTCCACTGGTTTCCCTCTCAGTGGCTCCAATAATCTCCTCATCATCGCCGTAAAAACGCTAGGAGCATTCTTCACTCCGAACGGCATGACCCGCCAGGTGTATGTCCCGTCCTGGGTGATGAACGCCAGCTTCGGCTTGTCTGCTGGTTTAACAGGGATCTGCCAATACCCCTTGGTGAGGTCCACCTTCGAAAAATACTTAGCAGTGGCAATTTTGGCAAAGATGGCCTCCGGATCTGGTATAGCTTCTGCTTGGAAAGCAGTGACGCAATTCAGCCTGCGATAGTCTACGCAGAACCGGTTTGATCCATCTTTCTTCTGCACCAGTACGACCGGTGAAGCGTATGGTGATTGCGTTGGTTCGATCACCCCTAACGCTAGCATTTCTCTGATCTCTTCCCTGACGGCCTCCTGCCTGGCATGGGGAAGAGGATAGGGTTTAGATCGCACTGGTTGCTCATCGAGCAGTGTGACCTGGAACTCTGCGAGCTGAGTAAGTCCCGGTCGTTCAGTCAATGTGTCCGGGAATTCGGCGAGCAGATCGCGAACTTCCTGCTGCTGCCCCCTTTTGAGCAGCGGATCTAACATGCAGTCCTCAAACGTTTCCGCTGCCGTCAGAGGGGGACTGGGGATTGTCCCGGACTGTTCACAGTCCTGTTCGCTTTCCTCCCTCACAAGAGTGGCTACCACGGAATTGGCGGCTTCCGCACGCCTCACATACCTCTTAAGCATGTTCACATGGTAAGTTTTAATGTAGTTGGGACGCAACTGAATAGAGTAATTCATCCCACCCTTCGCTTCCACTATCATGAATGGCCCCTTCCAGGACAACTGCAATTTGTTATGCTGCTCTGGCAGCAAGAGCAGTACTTCATCTCCTGGCTCAAATGTTCTTTCCCTTGCACGGCGATCATAGAAGTCTGCTTGCTTCCCTTGCGCCTGTGCCAGATTTTGTTGCGCCAGTTTGCTAGCGGTCTCCAGTCTTTCCCTCATTTCTGTTACATACTGGTATGTGGTCTGGACTTGGTCTTCCACCTTATCATCCGTCCAGATCTGCCTGAGTATTGCCATGGGTCCCCGTACTGTCCGCCCATACAACAGCTCGAATGGAGAGAACCCTAAGCTGGCCTGGGGTACCTCCCTGTATGCAAATAAAATGGCTGGGATATAACGGTCCCAGTCCCTGGGGTGGTTTTCACAACACTTCTTCAGCATTGTCTTCAGAGTGGCGTGGAACCTCTCTACCAAGCCATTAGTTTGAGGATGGTATGGAGTGGTCGTCAGATGGTCAACCGAGAGGAGTCGGTTGACTTCAGCCATGACTCCGCTGATAAACTGACGGCCTTGATCCGTCAAGATTTCTTCCGGCACGCCCACTCTGGTCCAGACAGTCAGGAGAGCTTCTGCTACTGTCTTCGTCTGGACATTCTTCACCGGCACCGCATCCGCATAGCGTGTTGCATAATCAATCGCTGTGATGATATAGCGATTTCCTTGATTGGATGCTGGCGTAATTGGCCCTACAATATCTACTCCTACCCGGCGGAATGGCTGGTCAATGAGCGGCATGGGTCTCAAGCGAGCGGGTCTCGTATTCTTGGGGCCCAAGCGTTGGCACGTGTCACATGACCTTACATACCTCTTGACATCTCCATTGATCCCTGGCCAATGGAATTCTTTGACGATCCTATCTAGGGTCTTGGCTGTCCCTAGATGGGCCCCTGTTAGGCTCTCATGTCCCATCTGGAGCACTGCCTCCCGTTTCTCCTTTGGCACTACTACCTGGGAGATAACTTTCACCACCCTCCTAAATTCACGCACAATTATGCCATTGTGCTGCGTGAAGGCGCTCTTCCCATTTGGCCTCTCGCAGGATGTTCCATCATTCACTCTCTTTCTGATGGCAGTCAGGGTGTCGTCAGCCTGCTGCAGTTTGCGGATCTCCTCTGGATGAGAGTTGGTGGGGATAATCGCAGCGTCTAGCGGTTCCCGCTTTTTGGTGGTTGCCCTTGTTTCCACGACATTTACCTCCCCTACTTGGTCAACCGACTGGCTGGGCTTTGGCAGAATGTACCTACACCCCAGTAAGGTTGGGAAGGGAAGGTCCCTTTGAACTCCTGCGATAATGGTGTCCCTTACAAAATCGGACTCCACCCTAATATAGGCCAAAGGGAGCTGACTGATTCTTCCATCTGCGTATCGCACGCAGATGGTCTCCCCTGTGTAGTCTGTATCGTTCACCAGACTGGGGTCTACCATTGCTGCTAGTGTTAGCCCGGTGTCCAGTAAACATGTGACTAACTTCCCATTCACCACAGCCCTGGTGGTTGGTAGCGGCACTTTCTCTTCCTGCTGAACTGTATTCACAGCAACAACTGAGTGTACTTGCCCCCCGCCTACAGTCCTTGGCGATGTGACCGCCTCGCCCGCACTTAAAACAAGAGCGATCCTTCTTGGCATCGTCTTGGTTCCCATGGTTACCTAGGGGCCTAGGGGCCTGCTCCGATCGCAGTTTCCCCTCTTTGTTGTAGGGAATCGACAATTTACTCCCTGACCGTGTGGTTTGAGGGTTATGGGACGACTGGTTTGATCCCTTCACCCCATTACGCTGATCATGGGCAGATTCATATCTGTCTGCAACTTTCACTAACTCCTCTAAACTTCCTAATTCTCTTTCTGCCAAGAATACTGTGAGATCCTTCCGACAAGTGGGAGAGAATTTGCTCCTTGACGATCTCCTCCCTCAAAGATCAAAAGTTTGTTCGATGTTTCCTAACCTAATCCATTTGTCAAAGAGAGCCCTAAGCCGATAAAGGAACTGTACGTGTGTCTCACCTGATTTACGAACAGTTTCTCTGAACAATTTCCTATATCTATCGGCGGTTACCTGGTACCTCTGAAACAAAGCATCGCGCACCGACTCATAATCCATCTGTTTTTCCGGTGGTGGTAAGCAGAAAAAAAAGCATCCCTAGCTTTGGGTGTCAGCAGCGCGGACAAATTTGTGGCCCACCGTTCTTCGGGTAAGCCCTGATCTTTGGCAATCCTTTCAAATTGCGAAATGAAATCCTCTAAATGGTCCGGATTATCATCAAACTTTGGCATATTGATCAAGGGACTGACATGTGGTGCAAAGTTTGCTTGGGGTTTTGCGTCCACGTCCCGTTCTTTCTCCAATTTTAATTTTTCTAACTCAAACTGCCTTATCTCCCTTCTTTCTCTTTCCTCTCTTTCGTTCCCTTTCCCTTTCTCTCTCTTCTCTCTCTCTCCCTCTCTCTTTCTCTCTCTCTCTTTCTCTCCTCTTCTTTCTCTCTTTTCCCTTTTCTCTTTCTCTCTCTCTCTTTTTCTCGTTCTCTTCTCTCTCTCTTTCTCGTTCTCTCTCTCTTTTTCCGTTCTCTTTCTCTCTTTTTTCCCGTTCTCTTTCTCTCTCTTTTTCCGTTCTCTTCTCCTCTTTTTCCCGTTCTCTTCTCTTTCTGTTCTCTCTCCTCTTTTTCTCTCCTTTCTCTCTCTCTCTTTCTCTTCTCTTTCTCCCTTTGTATTTTCTGAGCCTCGATTACACGGGGCCAGTTCTCATCTACATATGCCTTCAGTTCCGGACCCTTTAGTCCTAAAGCTTTTCCTTCTTCTATGAGGTCCATCTTTTTCAGTGGACCCATTGTCTCAGTACCCTCTTCACTCGACATTTTGAAGCTATCTAACCCTCGATCAGCCGGCTAATACAACCACAGTAACAAGCGATATCCACACGATCACTCCTAAATAAAGCGATCCACACGATCACTCCTAAATAAAGCGATCAAACAGTTGTACTACACAATCAATCTCAACGGCAACCAAATCAAGCAAGTTCAAAAAAGGCACAGTCATGAAAAAAAGATCAAAACAATCAACACATGACTAACGTCTTTCCCCCGGTAAAAAAAAAATATCTAGGTTCCACAATTATGACAAATTTCAAATCCTTTTGGAATTGAACAAAACCTAGAAATCAAAATCACTTATGACTCATTTATGTTCATCCCGGACGAGCCCCCAATTTGTGACGGGTCTCCGACGCTCCCCCTCGTTATTGAAATATGATTATCATATGCAGGGATGCAGGGGGTTATAGACAGAAGTATTTACGCTTTCACACCAAAATGCGCTCTCGCATAGGCACATGCACTCTGTCACTCACATCGGGCCCGCACAAAGGTGACGGGAAACCAATAACATTTCACAGAAAATAATCAACTTTTATTTAACTTGACTCCGAGCCCCCACCCGTCACTACACAACACAATTATCTGTATCATACAACAATGTAAACACCATACAGACAATCTCATAAATCGCATCCCCTGTTCTTCAGTGATTCTTACTTAACCAGGAAAGACAATATTTCACTATTCTGTTTGCACACTTATAAACTTAGAACAAATGAAACGTCCATAACTTGCCAGCATTCCTTGGTTGACCGTCAGTTTCTCTCATCACATGTGCGACCACGAGCTGAAGCTGCCACACTGTTGTGTCCTCCCGATTGGCCAAATCCCAGTTGGGGGACACTGGCAACGTAGCTTTAGTCGCACCCTCACACCGAGTCTTCCGGACTCCACCGCACTCCGCCCTCTCCACGGAAAGGGCTCCTGTCAGCCTCTCCCACAGGTCTTCTCTGGCTGCAAACACCCCACCGTTGTCTGGCAGCTCCCTGTCTAGGCTCCAACAGGCTAACACGTCTTGCTGTCGACCATCCCCACACGGGAGACAATTCTTCTCGTCGTCGGCTCCGAGGCTACAGCAACCTCCACTGTCTTACGTCCCCACCTAGGAGACAACGAGGCGACAGCAAACCTCTGCTTCTCGCTGTATTTTCTTGAGCCCTGAGCAAGACGGGCGAGTTCACTTTCCCTTAAGTGAGTCACACACTTCCTGTTTTTCCAGGCACCTTATATCCATTCTCAAAGAAGAGAGAGAACTCGAGTTAACTGGTTCAACCAATGGAATCACTGGCACACACATCACACGATTTGTACCAATAAATCCCTGGGTTATTTTTGTTCCACCAATGGAATCACTAGTCACCTACACATACACACACACCACAGCTGTTAGCACCAACAAGGACTTGGGTACCAAGTGGTTAATGCATAACCTCCTATCCAACTCATGTTCCATTCCCCAAAGCTACCCATTATACTAACAGCCTGGACTTCTCTACCAGCAGGACTGATGGTTCAAGTATTTGCTACCTCTACATACGACAAGGTGCAAGTTACTCAATAGGCAGAAGCCTTCCATTCATGCCTCAGAACAAGAACGACTGAAGGGTCGCTGTACTCGGCCTGCAGGCTAGCGGTCGCCTACCCGTGACGGTCATCTGACACGATTGCCTTCCTTTTAGCCCGCCGGACAACCCAGTTAATAGCCAGTCTCATGGTGGACACTCTTCTCTATCCAGGACCGGGAGGTCGGCAACTACTTGTCGTTATCCCTCGGGACATGTGAAACACTTCCCCGTAACTCCCTCCTTCAGTAAACTACTCGGGGTATTCCCCCCTGGTGATGCCTGAATTCGAGCAAAACTACCCTTAATTTGCCTAAATGCTCGAGAACATTCGGCCGACTCATGACACTTGTTATTATTATTATTATATTGATTATTATTATATTGATTATTATTATATTTTTTTTATTATTATTATTATTATTATTATTATTATCATTATTATTATTACTATCATCATCATCATAATCATCATCATATTTCATTATCATTCTCAACATTATTATTCTTGTTATCATTGTTATTATCATTGTTATCATTAACCATTTACTATTATTATCATTATCTTTATTATTATTATTATTATTATTATTATTGTAGATCCAACGGTCATAAAGATTATTATGATTATGATTATTATTACTATCATCATCATCATCATTATTATTATTATCATTATTATTATTATTATTTATTATTATTTTCATCATTAATATTATTATTCTTGTTATTATTGTTATTGTCATTCTTTTTATTAATCTCATTCATCATTTACTATTATTATCATTATATTTATTGTTATTGTTATTATTATGATGATCATCATTATTTTTTTTTAATTATTATTATCAATATTGTTATTGTTGTTGGTGTTGTTGTTATCATTAATATTATTATTATTGTTGTTGTTGTTGTTGTTATTGTTATTATCATTGTTGATGTTGTTGTTGTTGTTTTTATTATTGTTGTTTTTATTTTTATTATCATTATTATTATTATTATTATTAGTAGTAGTAGTAGCAGTAGTAGCAGTAGTGTTATCGTTTCGTTATGATTATTACTGCGTATTATCACAGTCATTTCATTATTATTATTCTTATTATTAATATTATTATAACTATTATCATTATTATTGTTGTTGTTGTTGTTATTGTTATTATTATTATTATTATTATTATTAATATTATATATTCATTATTACTGTTTTTATTCTTCTTCTTCTTCTTATTATTATTATTATTATTATCATCATCATCATCATTATCATCATTATTATTATCATTATTATTTTATTATTATTATTATTATATATTATTATTATGATGATGATGATGATCATCATCATCATCATCATTATCAACGTTATTATTCTTGTTATCATTCTTATTATCATTGTTATTATTAACCATTTACTATCATTATCATTATTATTATTAATATTATTATTTTTGTTGTTGTTGTTGTTGTTGTTGTTTTTATTATTTATTGTTATTATTATTATTATTTATCGTTTTCAATTATTAATGCATATTATGAGTGTCATTAGTATTATTATTTTTATGATTATTATTTATGTTAATATTATAACCGTTACAATGATTATTATTATTAATATTATTATTGTTATTATTATTATTATTATTATCATCATTATTATTATTACAATTATATTTATTTTTACTATTATTATTATTATTA
>JADBJO010003274.1:32500-35000 GCA_016801955.1 Conus betulinus
CTTCTATTGTATATCATGATGATGAGGAGGAGGAGGAGGAGGAGGACGACGACGAAGATGATGATGATGATGATGATGCTGATCATGATGATGATGATGATGATGATGATGATGATATTTATTATTATTATATTATTATTATTATTATTATTATTCATATCATACTATCAGCTTTTATTATTATTGTTATTATTGTTTTTATTGTTTATTATTATAACCATTTATTATTATTATTATTGATTTATTTTTTATTATTATTATTATGATCATTATTATTATTATATTATTATCATCATTATTATTATTATTAATATTCGTATCATATATTATTATTGTTTTTATTATTATTTTATCTTATCATTATCATTATTATTTTATTATTATTATTATTATTATTTATTATTATCTTGTTGCTGTTTTTTTTATTATTATTATTATTGTTATTATTGTTATTACATTACCATTCATCATCAAGATCCTGATTTGATTATACTGCGTATTATTATTGTCATTATTATTATTATTATATTATTATTTTATTATTTTTGTTATTATTATTGGTATTATTATTATATTCATAATTATTATTATCATTACTGTATTATTATTTATTATTATTATTATCATCATTAATCATCATTATTATTATCATCATCATCATCATTATTATTATATTATTATATTGCTATTATTTTTTTTCATCAGTAATATTATTATTCTTGTTATTTTTGTATTTATCATTTTTTATTAACTGATTTATCATTTACTATTATTATGATTATATTTGTTATTATTATTATTATGATTATTATTTTTTTTAATTATTATTATCAATATTGTTATTGTTGTTGTTGTTGTTGTTGTTATTATTATTGTTGTTGTTGTTGTTGTTGATGTAGTTGGTGTTGTTATTGTTTTTATTATTCTTGTTTTTATTATTCTCTTTTTTTTTCATTATTATTATTATTATTATTTATTATAATTATTATCATCGTTATTCATTATTGCTGCGTATTATCAGAGTCATTTCATTATTATTATTATTGTTATTATTAAGATTATTATTATCATTATTATTCTAGTTATTATCATTATCATTATTATTATTAGTAGTAGTATTATTATTATGTTATTATTATATTATTATATTTATTGTTACTATATTATTATTATTATTTTCATCATGATCATCATGATCATTATCAACATTACTATTCTTGTTATTCTTGTTATTATCATGGTTATAATTAACCATTTAATATTATTATCAGTATGTTTATTATTATTATTTTTATTATTATTATTACTATTATTATTTATCATTATTATTGTTGTTTTTTATTATTATCATTTTTATTATCATCATTATTATCGTTATTGATTAATAATGCATATTATGAGTGTCATTTTTATTATTATTATTGTTAATATTATCATTTTTATTATGATTATGATTATGATTCTAATTTTTATTATCATTATCATTATTATTATTATCATCATTATCATCATTATAATATTATAATGTGTATATCATTATCAATATTGTTATTATTATTATTATTATTATTGTTGTGGTGGTGGTGGTGGTGTTCTTGTTGTTTTTATATTATTATTATTAATAGTAGTAGTAGTAGTAGTACTAGTAGTAGTAGTAGTATATTAATCATTATCATCATCAAGATCGTTATTTTTATTATTACTGCGTATTATTATTGTCATTATTATTATTATTATTATTATTATTGTTGTTGTTATTATTACTAACATTATTATTATCATTATTATTATTATTACTATTATTATTATTATTGTTGTTGTTGTTGTTGCTGTTATTATTATGATTGGTATTATTATTATATGCATTATTATCATTATTATTATCATTATATATTATTTACTATTATTGTTATTTTAGTAGTAGTAGTAGTAGTAGTAGTAGTAGTAGTGTTACAATTATGATCATGATGATGATGATGATGATGATGATGATGATGTTTATCATTATTATTATTATTATCATCATTATCATGATGATTATTACTATTATTATCATTATCATTAGCAGTAGTAGTAGTAGTAGTAGTTGAAGTAGTAGTAGGAGTAGGAGTAGCAGTAGTAGTAGGAGTAGAAGTAGGAGTATCATTATTATTTATGTTAAGATTACTATTATTATGAATATTGTTATTGTTCTTGTTGTTATTATTACTATTACTCTTATTATGATTATCAGTAGTAGTAGTAGTAGTAGTAGTAGTAGTAGTAGTAGTAGTAGTAGTAGTAGTAGTAGTAGTAGATGTAGCAGCAGCAGCAGTAGTACTAATGTTTTCCTTGTTCTTGTTGTTCTTCTTCTTGTTTTTTATTATTATATTTTTGTTGTCGTTGTTATTATGATTATGATTACGATTATGATGATGATTATTATTATGATCATCATCATCATCATCATCATCATCATCATCATCATTATTATTATTTTTAACAGCATTATTATTATATT
>JADBJO010003274.1:40000-44961 GCA_016801955.1 Conus betulinus
ATTTATTATTATTATTATTATTATTATTATTATTTTAATTGTTATTATTATGATTATTATTATTGCTATCATTATTATTATTATTATTATTATTATTATTATTATTATTATTATATTATTATACTCATAATCATAATCATCATTGTTATCATTTTTAGCATAATCATCATTATCATTATTAATATGATGATGATGATGACGATGATGGTGATGATGATGATGATGATGATTATTGTTTTTATTATTTTTTTTTATTATAATTATTATTCGTACAATTGTTATATTTATTATTTTTTTTTATCATTATATTGTTATATTACTATTATTATTATCGTTATACTATTATCGAGATCATTATTTTATTATTATTATAATAAATATTATTATTATTATTACTAGATTCATCATTATCATCATCAAGGTCGTTATTGATTATTACTGCGTATTATTATTGTCATTATCATTATTACTATTATTATCATTATCAATATTATTATTATTATTATCATCATCATCACCATTATTATTTTTTATTATTATTATTATTATTATTGTTATTATATTATTTTCATTATTGTTGTTGTTTGTTGTTATTACTATGATTGGTATATTCATGATATTTTTTCTTCTTATTATTATTCGTATACTTGTCATTATTATTATTATTATTATTATTATTATTATTAATATCATTACTATTATATCATTATTATTATTATAACAACAATAATAATAACAATAATAATAATAATATTAATATAATTATTATTATTATTATATTACATTCATCACTATCATCATCAAGTTCGTTATTATTTCTGTGTATTATTATTGTCATTAATATTATTATTACTACTACTATCATTATTATTATTATTATTATATATCAATATTTTTATTATTATTATTATTATTACTACTACTACTGGTACCATTGTGATCATCATTTATATTATTATCATCATCACCATCATTATTATTTTTATCATTATTATTATTATTATTGCTGTTGTTGTTGTTGTTATTACTATGATCGGTATATTCATTATATTCATTATTATGATTATCATTACTATTATTATTATCATTATCATATTATTATTATTATTTTCATCATTAGAATTATTATTGTTACTATCATTGTTGTTATTAATCTCATTTATCATTAAGTATTATTATAGTCATGTTTATTATTATTGTTTATTATTTATATTTATTGTTTGTTTTTTTTTTTTTTTTATAAAAAAAATAATAATGATAATAATAATAATGATAAATAATAACAATAATAATAATTATTACATTCATCATTATCATCAAGATCGCTATTGGTTATTACTGCGTATTATGATTGTCATTATTATTAGTATTAATACTATTATTACCATTATTATTATTATTAAATTTATTGTTATTATTATTATTATTATTAATATTACTAATATTATTCATCAATATTTTTATTATGATTACTACCATTTATCATTATCATTTTTATTCTCATCATCATTTATTATAATTATTGTTATTATTACTTTCATCATTAATCTTATTATTGTTGTTATTATGTTACTATCATTTTTATTATTAATCTCATTTATCATTTATTGTTATTATGGTTATGTTTATTATCATTGTTCTTGTTGTTATTATTATTATTATTATTATTAATATAATTTTTATTATCATTATCACTACCATTATTATTATTGTTTTTGTTATTATTATTGTTGTTGTATTGTTATTATTTATCATTATTATATTACTATTATTATTATTTTTTTTATTATTATATTCATTATTATCATCATGAACATCGTTATTGATTATTACTGTGTACTATTATTGTCATTATTATTATTATTATATTCATTATTATTATCATTACTACTACCATTATCATTACCATTTTTATTTTCATTTTATTATTAATATTAATATATTATTTATTATTATTAATAATGTCATTATTATTATTATTATTATTATTGGTGTTATTGTTGTTGTTTTCATTATGATTCGTATATTTATTATATTCATTATTATTTTTATCATTACTATTATCATTATCATTACTACAATTATTATTATATTTATCATTAATATTATTCTTGTTATTATTGTTTTTATCATTGTTATGATTAATCTCATTTATCATTTATTACTATTATCGTTATGATAATTATTATTATTATTACTGTTATTATTATTGTTCTTGTTTTTTTATAATTGTTATTATTATTATTATTATCATTATTATGATGACGATAATAAGAAAAAAAAAAATATTAATAAAAATAGTAATAATGGTATTGATATTAAAATAATGATAACAATAATGAAACAGAGTAATAAAAAATTAAAAAATAATAATAATGGTAATAACAATAATAATGATAATAATATGATGATGTGATAATAAAAATGATAAAGATAATGGTAGTAATATTTTTAATATTAATAATAAAAAAAATAATAATAATAATAATAATTATTATTATTATTATTATTACATTCATCATTATCATCATCAAGATCGCTATTGATTATTACTGCATATTATTATTGTCATTAATATTATTATTATCAATGCTATTATTATTATTATTATTATTATTATTATATACTTATTGTTAGTATTATTATTATTATTACTTATATCATTATTATCAATATTTTCATTATTTTTTATTATTATTACTACCATTATCATTTTTATTATCATCATCATTTATTATAATTTTAATCATTATTTTCATCATTAATCTTATATTCATGTTATTATTGTTACTATCATTTCTGTTATTAATCTCATTTATCATTTATTATTATTATAGTTATGTTCATTATTACTGTTCTTCTTCTTCTTCTTATTATTATTATGAATAATATATTTTTATGATCATTATCACTATCATTATTATCATAATTATTATTATTTTTATTATTTTGTTTTTGTTCTTATTATTGTTGTTGTATTGTTATTTATTATTATTATTATTATTATATGCATGATTATCATCATCAACATCGTTATTTATTATTACTGCGTATTATTATTGTCATTATTATTATTATTATTATCATCATTATCATTATTATTATTATTATTACTACTACCATTATCATTATCATTTTTATTTTCATTTTTATTAATATTATTATTATTATCATTATTATTAATAATATCATTATTATTATATTATCATTATTATTATTATATTGTTGTTGTTTCATTATGATTGGTATATTATTATATTCATTATTATCATTATCATTAGTGTTATTATTATCATTACTATTATTATTATTATTTTCATCATTAATATTATTGTTGTTATGATTGTTTTTATCATTGTTATGATTAATCTCATTTATCATTTATTATTGTTATCGTTATTATTATTATTATTATTATAAATATTATATATTATTATATTATTATTATTACTATTATTTCCTGCTTTATTATGATTGTTGTTCTTGTTTTTATAATTATAATTATTATTATCATTATTATTATTATTATTATTATCATGATGATGATAAAAACAATAATAATAACAATAATAATAATAGTAATAATGGTATTGATAATAATATAATGATAATAATAATAAAACAAAGAGTAATAAAAAAAAAATAATGGTAATAACAATAATAATGATGGTGATGATAAAAATGATAATGATAATGGTAGTAATATTTTAAATATTATTCATAATAATGATAATAATAATAATAATAATAATAAATAATATGATAACAATTGTAATAGTAATAATAATAATGACAATAATAATACGCAGTAATAATCAATAACGGTCTTGATGAGATGATGATGAATATAATAATAGTAATAATAAAAAAAAATAATTATAGAAAGAAGAACAAGAACAACAACAAGAACAACAACAACAATAATAATAATAATAATAATAATGATATTATTATTATTATTATTAATATTGTTGTTGTTGTTATTACCACTGTCATTTCATTATTACTAGTAGTAGTAGTTGTAGTAGTGGTTCTTCTTGCTCTTGTTCTTGTTCTTCCTATTTTCATTATTAATAATAATTATAATGAATACTTTATATAGCGCCTATTCTCGGCTAGACGCCAAGCTCTAAGCGCTTTACAATCAACACTCGTTTACACAACGGGCTGCCTACCTGGGTAGTGCCGACTGAAGAACTGCCAGCTGGCGCTTCATTCAGTCGTTTCCCGTGTCATCCAGTCAGTATCGTTCAATATCGATCACTCATTTTCTTTACTTCCTTCATTCTTTCCATTTCTCACTCAGGGTGTATGCTATGTGTAACGTGTCAACCATACCAATGGCCAATCTGACCTACTCTTCCGAATGTTAATGATGGGATTTTACGCCTCATAACATGATAAATATAACATGAATAATAATGTCGATAATGATGATAATAAAATATAAATATAACACATAACAAAAAATAATAACAAATTAATAATAATAATAATAATAGTAATAATAAATATAATAGTAATAATAATAATAATAATTATAATAATGATAATAATATTAATAATTACAACAATAATAATAATAATAATGACACTAAAATACGCAGTAATAATCAATAACGATAATAATAATAATAATAATAGAAATAATAACAACAACTGCAACAACAACAACAATGATAATATAATAATAACAACAATAATAATAATAATATTGATGGTAATAATAATAATAATAATAAAATGATAATAATAATAATAATCAAAATAACATTAATAATAAACATAACGATAATAATAGTAAATGATAAATGAGATTAATAATAACAATGATAATAACAATACTAACAAGAACAATAATATTAATGATGAAAATAATGACAATAATAATAATTATAATAGTGATAATATACAATCATAATAATACAGAACAATAATAAATATAATAGAAGAATGACAAT
>JADBJO010003274.1:57658-85158 GCA_016801955.1 Conus betulinus
TGGAGGGAAGAAGGACTAATCCTTGGTTTAAAAGGGAAGGATTTGGTTTGACTACATAAAACAGGAAAGAGAGAGGCAGGAGAGGAAAGAAGAGAGGGAGAGGGAGAGAGAGCATCAGATAGAGATGGAAAGACTAAGGCTGGCAATTGAACAAGGCCGAACTCGTACACTGTCAGGGAATGGAGAGGGTGGCGATTTTGCGGGGTTTAACAGGAGACCAACCGTAATCGCGATGTTAGATGACAGAGCGGAGCATCTCGAGGAGTATCTTTCTCACTTCGAGAGCCTGGCAGTAGATCAGAACATTCCTCGCGATAGATGGGTTGCTAATTTGTCTTCTGGTCTGTCCCACAAAGCCAGGTCGGCGTACGCTATGCTTAGTGGGGAGAGTGCTAAGGATTACGATGCAGTGGTAGCCGCATTACGCCTGAGAAATGCTTAGCAGCGTTTAGGAATGCCGCAAAGCAGGGTTCGGAGACCCATGAACAGTTTCACCACAGGGTGGGAATTCTGTTCGATAGGTGGGTGAAGACGGAAAAGATAGAGAAGGAGTATGAAGCGTTGAGGGAGCTCCTACTCAGGGAGCAAATCGTAGGCACTAACAGTGCAGATTTGAAGGTTTTTCTCTTAGAGAAGGGATGCCTAAAGCTGTCGGAAATAGCCGACTTAGCCGAGCGGTATGAGGTTGCTCACCCACACTCGCATAGGGCTCCCAAACCACGCAACAGCACGCACCAAAACCAACCCCATGCAGACAATGCTCGCACCTTCACAACCACCACCCACCCAGCTACACGAAACAACCACGGCCACCATCGCAATCCACCCCAAACCACAACAGACAACAAAGGCAGACGCACACACCAAATAAGCAGGAACAGGACAGGAAGGAGAAAGCAAGACTCAGGTGCTACAAGTGCAATAAGTTGGGTCACTTTGCGAGGGAGTGTACGAGCAGGCCAACTCCATAGTGGGTGCAGGAGGGAAGCTTGTTTTTTTCTAGATGCACAGATAAATGGGGAGCCAGTCAAGTGCATCCTAGATACAGGTCTGACATTAGAGGCGTTGGTAGAGCCAGGGCTAGTGAAAGATGAGGACTACTTGGGGAAGAGTGTTCAACTAGCCTATGCGAATGGGGGCTCATCAACGGTGCCACTGGCAAAGATAATGTTCGTCTCTGAGCATTTTCAAGGGGAGTTGGTTGCCGGGGTGCGAGCCAACGCAATCCACATTTTAAAATTATTTGATTTTTTTTTATATTATATTATTATTATATTATTATTATTATTATTGTTATTATATAGGGGTATATGGGGTGTCATTGTTATTATTATATAGGGGTGTATGGATTGTCATGGAGGGACCAGTACCTCTAGTGGGGGGGGGGGGGGGGGGCTTGCCGTGTCCTTTCCAGGACAGCTCGTCCACTATTGGCTCCCACATGGCACTCAACTCTCATCAGTGGCTCCCCGTAGCTGTAGCATGCGCAGCAGCCACAACCCGGGCAACAGCTTTGGCAGGCTGGCTGGACCTGATGAGGGTAGCCGATGGGCAAACCCTCGGTGATTTCAGGACTTGCTCACCCTAGCATGTGAAGTTTGTTTCTGGCGGACAAGGCGGAGGAAATCACGTGACTGATTCAACGCTTGGAGGCGGTTTCAACAACGCTCTGTGGAGTGTGAAGGGCACGTCAGAGCACAGAAGAAGACCTGGCCATCCACTGCAGCCAAGGAGGCCCCCAGTCGTAACAATTCTTTGTGCCACTGGACTCTGGCTTCTGCAGCCGAGAGGGCGGGGGGGTTGTTCCAGTGCAACAGCTTCCCCACCAAAACCAACTCACGCACAGGTTTTTGTGCAGATCCCCCTTTCTTTCCCCAAACCAATCCCCTCATACTTCCCTCTTCTGACTCAGAAAGTCCTGCGGCGATGGGGGCGGGACGAAGCGACAGGTAGCGGTTACTACTGGCAGTCGTAGTTCCAAGCCTACACATAGGGCGGCTGGGACAGATGGTCGCTCTCCATTGTACCCGGGGCAGCAGTGAGGAGCTCGGTAGCATCCCAGGTGTCTGAGCAGCCCTTTTCAGGACCGCACTGCTCACCCCAGTAAGGAAGGGACTAGAAAAGGTGTCCTAAAAATTGCCTGCCCTATAACTAGCTGGCCAGCATGCCGCAGCTGGCAGTTAACCCTCTTAGCGGTCGAAAAAAAAAAAGAGAAAGAAAAAGACATTATCGGTGCATGGAACGTGCGCACATTGCTGGACAGAGAGGACACAACACGGCCTCACAGAAGAACTGCTAGAGAACGTAGAAATGTTCGTTCTAGCTCACCCCCCTCGCAAAGCTCGGGAGCTGATGCCAGAACGAACATTTCTACGTTCTCTCAAGTCATCCACAAGTTGTTAATCAAGTCACTTCTAAGTTCCTACTCAAGTCACTTTTAAGTTCCTGCTCAAGTCACTTTTAAGTTCATCCTCAAGTCACTTTTAAGTTCTTACTCAAGTCACTTCTAAGTCCATCCTCAAGTCACTTTTAAGTTCTTAGTCAAGTCACTTCAAGTTGTTAATCAAGTTACTTTTAAGTTCTTACTCAAGTCACTTTTAAGTTCTTACTCAAGTCACTTCTAAGTTCATCCTCAAGTCACTTTTAAGTTTCACCCTCAAGTCACTTCAAGTTCTTACTCAAGTCACTTCTAGTTCCTACTCAAGTGACTTATAAGTTCTTAACTCAAGTCATCCTCAAGTCATCCTAAGTCATCCTCAAGTCATTTTCAAGTTCTTAATCAAGTGACTTATAAGTTGTTAATCAAGTCACCCTCAAGTCATCCTCTAAGTACAATAAAAAAAAAAAGTTCTTATTCAAGTCAACTTATAATTACTTATTAAGTTCTTAAAATATTATTGCATATGAAATGGATCAAAATGAAGTTTTGTTGGTGGTGTTTTGACATGTGTTTTTGTTCAGTTTCTGTATTTAGTGGCACTGATTTTTTTGACGGCTTTGGTTTTTGTTCTCTTTGTTTATATATTTTATAACTGTAATAACCACCCCCAGCAGCAATGACTCCAAAAATGAAAACAATATTCCATGGTGACTTTGGCGTTGCGGGATCAACTTGTTCTGGTGTTTTTATTGGCATTGAAACAACTGGCAGTTGCTCTGGCACTTTATTATTATGAGTTATATTTTGTGCTTGTAATTTTAACTTTTTTTGTTTGTTCCACTCTGCTAATTTTTGTCCTGCCGCAACGCGCCCAGGGTGTTTTTTACTGGTCACTTTCTCCACCTGATTCGACACAAATGATTCAACGTTTCCTGATTCTGCTCTAGCTCGGTCATTTTTAATGGAAATAAAAATCTATATGATTAAAAGTAATTAATCCCATTATTAATGGCGACAATAATGTTCCAAATCTGTAATATAGATCACATCCTAGAGACTCTAATGACTTTGTTAAAACTGGATCCTGAGTTAAATCATACATAAAATCTTGTTCGGAATCAACTGGTACAAATCTACCTACTAGTTTTGTGTACAACTAAGAACTGTTTGTCCGACGCTTTTTACCATTCTTGACCCCAGTTGCGCTTCATACCTGTTGTGATACTTTACAATGTCTTGTGGCGACATTTGTTGAATCTGTTCTATGCTGAACTCATTTCCGAGGTACTGTTTTTTTTTTTTTCCACATGCCGCCAAAGAATACAAATCTTTCTTTTTTTGGCATAATAGCTTGGTCATCAACTTGCTCATTTGTAATCATAAAGTTCAGTAAGGAGATCGTCGCTATTCATGTTTTTTATTATTATATAATTATTTTATTTTTTAAAATGAGCACCGAAAAAACTATTACCAATCTTGTATACCATTCTGCTGTTATTGGAGGTCTAAGTGTAGGATACACAATGCTTGGTAAAAACCTATTAAGAATAAAACCAGCAGATCTTGGCAAGCTAGATTTTGAAGACTCAGCAAAACTGATTGCAATTATAGCAGCTTCATTTGCTACGAAAGATTTTCTAGTCAAGCAAGGAATAATTCCAGGCAATATAAACATGTAAAAAAATATGTTTATAAAATATAAACATGTAAAAAATATGTTTATATAATATCTAAAATTAAAAAACATATTTATAAAAATGGCTTCACTCGTAATGATGATAGGCGGCGCTGTGGTGAATGCGCTTGCTTTTAGCGGAAGTAATTACGCATTTAGTAAACTACAAACTAATGAAGAGAGAAAAAGACATAACAAAGCTATGGAGAAACTAGCTGCAGCACAAGACGCTTATGAAAAGCAGAGAATTGAGCAGTTAGATTTTATTAACGATAAACTGAAAAAACAGGGACACGCAGCTTACACATTTAAAGATGTTGACCAGGCAATAAAAGAGTATTATCTAGTAACAGGCAAACAAATCGAGACATTGCCACCACCAAAATTTAGTGACTTTTATCAACCATCAGAAAAACAAAAGATGCAAGAAATATTATTTATTGTCGTTGGCATGACTGTTGTATATTTTTTTGTTGCACACATAATTGGTTGAATAAAAATGGACAAAATCTATTATTCACCAAAAGGATATTTGGAAGGGAATCACGGCAATTAAAAAGCTAAGCCAAGCAGCGGGTGTCAGTGAACAAACAGCAAAGGAATGGTTATCTAAACAAGCGATTTGGCAAATTTATTTACCCGCACCTAAACGAATACAGAGACCACACTTTGTGAATACAGCGCCAAACGACACCCATCAAATGGACCTTCTATATTTACCCCATGATACGATTAGACGAAAAAGATTTAAGTACGCACTTATAGTCATTGACATAGCTTCAAGATACAAAGATGCTGAACCATTAACACAAAAGAGTGCTTCTGCTGTTGCTGTTGCCATACAGTTGATATATCAACGAGGCCCCTTAACTTACCCTCGCATGATTCAAGTTGATGATGGAAAAGAATTTAAAGGGCCAAGTGAATCAATTATTGTTAAAACATAGAGTCACCATTAAAAGAGGCATTCCAGGAGTTCACAGATCACAGGCTTTAGTTGAAAACTTTAACAAACAGTTATCTGAAAGACTGTTCTCCTATCAGTATCACAGAGAGCTTATTGACAATTCTCGCAACACAGAATGGGTTAGAAGACTGCCCTCAGTTTTGCGAGCAATGAACAATGAAGAATTTAAAGGGTTAAAACCAGTACAGCAATCAAGCGAAAAACAATAAATGTTGTTGAAGAGTCTTCATCATCCAGCAAACTGTTACCGCTTGGTTTAAAAGTAAGGTACCTTTATTTACCTGGAGAAGCAGAAGGGGACACTCGCATTAGGGCAACAGATCCAGTTTGGAGTGTTGACCCATATGAAATAAAGAAAATTATAAAAATGAATCCACCTGTGTATTATTTGCGAGAAACTGACACAACAAAACGACCAGCACCTAAAAGATCTTTTGTAAAGGAAGAGCTGCAGATAATCCCACCAGACACAGTTCCGCTTAATTAATTTACATAAATATATTTGGGGTTAAAATGGAAGCCCATAACATGGGAGTACAGAAAGAAATAATAATGATAAAGAAAAGTCCTCAGAATTAATAGGACAATTATTCGATTATAATCGTGCTATTTTTGAAATATTAATAAGACTGCTCATCACATGAAATTTCAGCCAGACATTTACATAAAACTCAAAACTCCAAATTTTGATTTTCAGTTATGGGAAAAAGAATATCTTGAAGCGTTAAAAAAACTTCGAACA
Source organism: Conus betulinus (assembly GCA_016801955.1). Taxonomy (NCBI): domain Eukaryota; kingdom Metazoa; phylum Mollusca; class Gastropoda; order Neogastropoda; family Conidae; genus Conus; species Conus betulinus. The sequence continues at coordinate 63,423 of JADBJO010003274.1, forward strand.
GATTTAGCAAAGCTGAGTAGCAATATGAATGAACTGGATATAGATCTAATTTTGCTTATAGATAAAGTTGAGGAAAAATATAAACTCGAACGTGAAGATGACCCCTGAATTATACTGTTCTCCAGTGCCCAATTGCATACGAAAACTGGATTAACAAATACTCGTTTTGTGTTAGTTCTGTCAGCGCGACTTCTTTGTTACAACTGTTGTGTTGATCTGATGTAGATTAGATCTTAGTTTTACGTTGTCATGATGAAAAGTCTTTTCATTGAACAATGCTTCTTTGTAGTTGTCATGTGATATGTTTGACTGCACAGCACTGCGAGATATTCCCTTTGCTTTTTTAATAGTGCTATTTTGACACGAAAGACTGTACATTTTTGATCTTAAACCAATAAACTCCTTAATCACCCCTCCAGATAATTCATCCTTCATCTTTCCTAAAACCTTATTAACAGTTGAATGTAAAGGATTGTCTTTAGGATAATCAGATGTGTCGTACCATCCTGCACGCCCTTTAGCTACTTCTGATTCCATGTCTTTGTAGAAGTCTTCAGTAGGAATATCGAGAATAAAGGAATCTGTATCTGTGTAAAGTACTCTTGACTCTGGATATAAGGGTTTAAAGTAGTCATAAAGAAATTCTAACATCAACAGCTTTGATAACTCTAAAACAGTAAACCCAATAAAAACAGGTTTGTCTAATTTGACTTTATTTCTTTTCATCATTAAGCCAGAAAGCTGATCATGAAATCTTCTAAAGTCCTGATAATTAGGGTTTTGAAGTCAACTTAATCGTTTCGTTCTCTCTGGTGACCAATCTAACATCTTTGCTTGTGGGGATTCTCCATAGTCTTTCCAAAACAGCTGTTGTTCATCAACTTGAAAAAGTCTTTTTCTGAGGCATCTGTGGATTTAGTTCTGAGATCAGTGTTCTTCATTATGTATGGCTTCATGAACTGTTCTTGGTCAAAAGCAATTACACGATGAACTGCTGTTAGCTTTTAAACCATGTCTTAAATAAAACCGGAGAAGTCTGTAATGACAGACATATTTTTTTTTGCCTCGAAGATTAGGCACAAGTTTAGGTGGTTCTGTTTTTGACACCTTTAGGCTTTCTGCCGCTAATGGATAGTCATTATGCAGGTCATGGAGTTCGTGAGGATATTCTAAGTCAACTTCTAGAATAAAACCTCTTTTACGATCAGCTGTAAGACCATTCAGTTGTTCTTCTAAAAACGTTTGAATGTCTTTTACATCTACTGTGTGCATTTTAAAGTTGCGTAATGGAAATGATTGACTCATAGCCCAACCATACAGATTGTTTGCATCTAAATACATAAGATAGTTAGACTTTTTACTTGGATCATAGTCATCTAAGTATTTGTTGTTTGCTTTACAGTAATGATGCGACGCCATACTAATTCCCCCACGCAATCCGCTTTCAATCATCTGAACCATTTGGTAGGTCAGACAAAAGGTCAATCTGTACTCCAGTAAATTTTAAGAAAGCGTCCCAACTCATTCCAGGTGCAGAAATATAATGCGCAGGATCTAGACTGTAATGTTTCATGCAGGTCTTTCTATAATTTTCAAAAATGTCCGCCAACAAACAGGTATCAGCCAATAAATAGGCATCGTGATAGTCTCCCATTGTTTGGCACTCTAACTTCTGCCATGCTTCTTGAGCATGCTGATAGTCAGAGTCGCTGATGTCCTTTCCTCTAAGACTAGAAAAGAACGCACCTTTAGGAGGAAGTGTGTCTTCGCCAAACCTTTCCCAACTGTTCATGTACTCATAAGGGTAAACTCCCTTTCTAACAAGGGTTGGGTCAAAATATTCTTCTGTTATTGGACAGGACTTTAAGGTCATAGCCAATGTCTCTAATGATCCCATCAGGTGTTGCATAGAGTCATAAAAAGACAAGTTATTTAAAGTGAAACACATGTACTTTTCTGATGACTGAGCAATGCATTTTGCCCTAAAGTCGCTTGTCACTGCTTGCAATATGAGATGAGAGACGTAACCTCTCAAGTTGTGAAAGAAGATAGGTAATTTCCAAGTCTTTGGCTCAAACTTTAGTTGAAGATTGCATTTACTATGTGCTGCTCCTCTGAACTTTCCACTAATGTGATCATGGTCCCTGACGGGAGCATCTGTTAGCTCTAAACCGCAAATCCAACAGTGAGTGGCTGAGTCATATTGTTGCTGGTCTTCAGGGGTCATCTTAATATCCGATAAATTCAGATTATTAGAACAGTCATTACGCACTTGCTGCATACGTTTTAAGAAGTTTTCTGCAGCACGAGGCCCCCTATATAACTCCGGCTCCGAATGGGCGCCATCTGACCTGACAACGACAAAAGCGTATGAACACAAATCTGGTGATTACTAACTAAAGCTGTTTTTTGGTAAATTTTTTGGTGCTGGTCCCTCATAAGGAACAATAAGCGACTCGAAGTCTGCATAAACAACATACGGACTCAATTGTAATTTTTTTCCAGTTCTCAAAACAAACCTTGCTGCCTTCTCTTGGTGTAATTAGTTCTGTATTACAGTCAACTGGGCTAATACAATGTTTTATATGTTCACTTGCAGCTTGAACTGATGGAATTCTTGTTAAACATTTTCTACAAAATTCTTGTTTGTTATGATTTTTTGTAGTATGATTCAATAGTCTACTCATTTGTGCGTATCAACGTGTAATGATGAGACATTAGGAGTAAGTCCACATGATTTTTGTCTGGATCACCAATTGTTGGACTATTCTTGGACACTCTGATGGGCAAAAGATTGGTTTCCTCAGACCACGTGTATACGTTAACAGTTATTGGTTTGTTCTGTTCTTCAAACTGATCAATTTTGTCTAAGCTAACAGGAAAGGATATTCCACTGAAGTTAAGTTCATTGATATAAGGTTGATAGTTAGACACTCTCTCTACGTTTTTAGCAATGGGATGCAGCCTCGCAAGAACACACCACATAAAACATTTAGAATCTGAATTCTTTATGTTTAAAACTGCTCTTTTTGCAACTAATGCTGGAGGTAGTGGAATGTAAGACTTACCTACAATCGGCGCATACTTAGCCTGTTTTAATCTGATCTGTAAGACTTCACCCTCTGTCCAACCAGAGCCTCTCATTTTAGCTTCTTCAGCGGCTATATCAAACTGTGTAAGCAGTTGGTCTGCCCAACCAGGTGTTAAGTCATTATAGGAAAGAATAGTCTGCTGTTTAGTTGAGACCCAGACTTCCAGATTTTCGTCATTAATAGTTATATAGTCGATTAAAACAGCTAACCTTACTTTAACTGGTGGGTCTATTGTTAGTTTACTTGGGACTTGAGAAATAGCATGCGCAACGCTTACCTGTACGTTTGTTGGATCAATAATTTCTAAATTGACATCATCAAAAACATTTGACAAATCCTCTAAATATTCATCTAACCAAGCGTCAGGAGTTTTCATATTTCTTAGCCATGTTGAGTTTCTTTTCTAACTCAAAATATTTATTTTAATTAAAAAAAATTTAGTCAGAATCAATATCAACGGTCTTTTGTGCTTGGACTCATAAACTAAAGTAAAACACCTTTTGGCGTTGTTAATGTGAGCTGTTTAGAAGAGTTTAATGTCTCGTTTACTTTTTTTAAACATTCTTTTCTTATCTGATCGGTGTCTGTTTGTTGAGAAAAAATTGCCCGCGCCTTTTTCTGAAGATCACTTTTGTCTTTTGTAGTCATCAAAATCAGCCTGTAAGCGACTAAATTCTTCATCCGTGATTTGCGAATCAACAAGCGCTTTTTATTATTATTATCAGTCTGAACGAACTAAGTTTAGCTGTTATAAGTTGAACCATAGCTGTGTGCTTTTGGAGTTTAGTTTTTATTTTTTTACTGGCTGCACCTACAGCTATGAACAAAGGCCAAAAGTTAATGATACACCGCCTAGAGGTAAAGCTACTGATGCGCCTATACCTGTTGCTAAGAGACCTACACTTGCTCCTGCTGATATAGCACTAATAGTCGATGCTCCAGTATTAACATATGTAACAGCATTAAAGGCGGCAGAATACCTTCGTTTGGTTTTGCTGTATTTTGAAAAGTCTTGCTCTAGTTTATGTTGCATCTGTGTAATGTTTGTTAATCTGAATGTTTTTATGTCAGGGGTTTCTACAGCAACAGGGTTGCCGCCTATCTCTTCTTTGGGCACTTTTGGATAAACCTGAACGGACATGCTTTTTAAAAAAATAAAAAAAATTTAATGTACAATATCTTTTAATCTGTTGTCGTGAATATTCAGCTGCGCATCATATATTAAAAAAACAATATACATTAACTGGTTTATCACTCTCTTTTTCTTTATCAATTTGAATGGTTATTCCATCTTTAACAGTTCTTCCGCTTCCATGCAACTGATTATCCTCTGTCGTCCTTAGGTCAATCCATAAACCGTATTTCGTTGTTAAATAATCATTAAGTCTAACATTATAAGGTGTAGATCTTTAGATACAAGGTCAGCGGTTGGATGTCTATGCCTCCCACCTCCAAACAATTTTCTTATTTCATCAAAATGCTGATAAGGTTTAAGCCCGCTAGCGTAGATTTGGTTAGGGCTACCCTCAATTGAACATTGTACTTTCGTTATTTTAGGATTAATAAACTTTTCAGTTTGTCTTTTGTATGGTTCTTCATCTTCACACAGCAATAAAATACCTTTAAGTGATCTTGCTGTGGCACTAAAACTAAAATTCCATATAGTGTCTGCCTTGCTTCTGGTATATTTAGAATGATTAATCACTCTATCGTAATATATTGCTAATTTTGACTGGTATTGTTGCTCGACCAGCCTTGCTAAGTTAGGGTTGCTAACAATGTCAAACTCTAACGAGATGTCAGAAATGCAGTATTTTGCTTCGGTGTCTTCTGATTTAATAATGCGTCTGTATTCATTGAAAGTTAGTTCGTATGACAATCTGTCTTTTAATGCTCCTTTAAAGTATGGTGCATGCGCACTTAACAACTCAAAATCCAAGGGTATGGAAAAGCGATTTCCATACGCAAAACTTACAGCTTTGGCCTTGTTATTACTGTCTTTAGCATCTTCGGCGCCTACTCTGTGTTTTAGATCATCATCATTTTGGATTCCTTGAAACGCAAGATCCGCCTTTCATTTGCGGTTAGCCATAGATCAGAATAGATGAAAAATATGTCTGCATTATGTAAGAAAATACTTCTTGGCCCTCAAGTTTTATAGACATTTTCTTAACGATTGCCCGCCCCAGATTATCAACTACTGACCTGTTTGGGTCTGTTTCTGATTCAAGTTCTATTTTGAAAGTAAGTCGCGCAGAGCCAGGTACAATAACTTCATCTGCTCCTAGGTCTGGAAATTTAATGGTAAGAATTTGATCTGAATCAATAGTAGATGGATTATTAGGAACAATAACATTTTGTTTATTTCCCTTCACACCTAAGGGCTCTTTCAGTCTTCTGTGCGGTCAAGAATTGAACCATATGCTTGTGACATTTTTTATGAAACAAAAATAAAAAGTTAAAAAAAACATGGCAGGCATTGAAGATGAAGATTATGATGTTTTTGACCATGGAGATGACATGAGTGAGACGACTCCTTTAGTTCAAGGCCACTCATTGCGGCATGAATTAACATTAGATAAGGTCAAATCATTTATACCAAAGTTTGGATCAAGAACCACCTGATTTTATTGACCCTAATGATTTTGAAACAAAAAATAACCATTGTTTTTTTCAAAAATGATCAAGGACAACTTGTGCAGCTTACAACTAAACCAAACCCATCAAAGTTTTTAGGTAAGAGTACAATTAGACAAAGGCTCACTGTGAGCGAACAAAATCGCCTTGGTATTGCTAAACCAAATTAGGCGCTGAAGCAGCAGTGGCTAAACTTCAAAAACACACTACGAGAACTCCCAACAGATAACCAATACAAGACATGGAACTTAAAGATTTAAATCAATCAGCAGACGAAGTAATACAAGCAATAGAAGCAGAAACCAGTCTTTCAGAAGAAACAGCATTAAAAACTATACATGATCCACCGCTACCCATGCGAGAAATAAAGGCCCTTGATCAAACTTTGAGGAGAATCAGAGGTGAATTAACAAACAATTTATCAAAACTGGGTGAACTAGATGAGCATATAAAAAGAGAAAAAGAAAAGATCGTTATGGCTGACGACGCCAACTTAGGACATGATATTAAAGAAAGAATAATAAAAAGATTAAAAAATCTTGAAGAAGAGAGATCAACAAGATTAGAAGTGTTGTCTACTAACCGTGAACAATTACGAACACAAGTGAACAGAATAAGAGAAACTATCCAAAGAATTTTATATGAAGACACGACGCTAGCAGAACGAATACGAACATTGTTTAGAAAGCAAGGAGTTACATTAGCAAGCGTTATAACAGCCTTAGGATTTGCAATAAGTACACTGGTGTTGGCTATTACAGGTGGTGGTGGTGGTGGTGGACAAGGGTCAGTTCATCCCCCTCCATCACCACCTGACAAATCATGGGTAAAAAAAAACAACTCGATCATCTTGCAGGTTTATTAAAAAAAATTAGCTGGTAAGGCCATAGACTCTCTACTACAGGCATATTAGGGAGTATCGTTAGCTGGCTTTTGTCTACTGCAGGCAAAGTAGTTGGCTTTATGGCTGACCACTTATGGACATTAGTTCTCTTAATAGTTGGGTTACTTTTTAGTAAAATAAAGACTAAGTAATCCTAAGCCAGTTAATCCAAAAACAAGTGCTGTCTTTTCATATTCATGATCATTATTTTTTTCGATTTCATGGTCTTCGTGGTCTTCGTGTACTTCGTGGACTTCGTGGACTTAGTGATCTTTGGGTTGTGGATGACTTATTGCTGGCTCAGAATTTATGTTTTTTTTTTTTTTTCCGATCTTTTGTTCATCACCTGCCACAAGAATTTCATTATTGTAGTTTATTATTGTTCCTATCTGAAGTCTGAGGTCAGAAGGCAGCATGTATAGACCAGTGCCAACAGCAAAGTCTACTTTCGATCTTGCGTATTGTAAAACATTTTGGTACCTTTTAATACTTGAAGGCAAATCAACTGCAGAATTAATGGCGTCCTCTAAATTTGCTAAGTACTGTTTTGTGCGTCAAAGCCAGTAGAAGGATCAATTATGTTAGATCTCGTTTGTGCTTGCGAACCTAACAAACACAAACATAAGTACGAATAGAGTCGTTTATTCGTTCTACTCCTGCTCTGGTTAGCCCCTTAGATGTATCTAAAATAAATGTTGTCCACGCTGTTTTATGTTCTTGCTCTATAGACCCGAGGTGAACAGTTGTGCCTGAAGAGAAAGATGTGTAAGGAGGATTCCAGTCATAGTTATACTTTCTGTGCACGCCCCAATAATAAAGAGTGCCTAAACCATGATTAAGATCCAACTTTTGTCTAAAGTCTGTCCTAACATTAATATTGAATTCGTTACAGATCCTTTCAAAAGCCTTCATATTTATTCTGTTGCTGAATGGATTAAATGGTTTGTCATTGGTAATGGCGCTTGCAGTTCAGTTAAAATACGTCTAAAGGTGTAATAGAAATGAAATCTATACACTGACCTCACCAAAGGATAAGGATGATTTAAGTGATCAGCATATGACACTCCACATCCAGTTGATGCACAAAACACAGCAAAGTTTAACTGGTTCTGATAAAACTGCATCGGATGACTGAACCATACTTTCGGGATGTTGTCGTTTTTAATGGGAGGGTTAAGATATTTGTTCAATAGAGTACTAACCTTTACTTGAAAGGCGTCAGACTGAGTCACAGAAATGTCAAGAGTATCAGTTGTTATATTTTTAAGATTGTAGTGCGGCCCAACAGAATATTTTGCATCAAAATGGATTCATTTTTTATATTGTTTTAAAAATGTTTGTAACAATAACAACCCAAGACAGTCCTGCATTTTTTAAGTATGCTATTGAAAACGAATGCGGAACCTGAAGGGTTGCACTCCATGAAATTTTTTACAAAGTCGTATGGTTTAATATAAGTGACCAAGGAGAATAATACGGTTCTAAAAGTTGACAATGGAGGAGACACAGTTAGCCGGTTAACCATACCTGATGGTTATTACGGGTTTTGCTCACTAAAAGAAGCAATGAGTAACTTCGACATTACTCTCAACTTAACAATGCGAATCTGAAAACAATGTTAACATTCAAACCTGAAGAAGAAGAAGTGCATTACCTTTTTGACGTGGAGCTAGCTAAAATGTTAGGCTTCGCAACTGACAATCATAGATTTAGAGTTGAACCAGACAAAACTACTTATGAGGGAGAAAATCCGCTCGATCTTGCATTACATTCATTACTATATGTTCATTTGGATGAGCTGAGTACTGATGAAAACTTATATGATGGAATGCCCTCAACTGTTTTAAAAGCTCTTCCATCAGGGAAAGCTGCATATTGCGATTATGAAATTATACAATCCCCTAATTTACAGTTTAAAAAATTAGCTTGTGGGAGGATTGGATCATTTAATATAAAAATCACAGTATAAAACAGGGAAAGTTGTAAAATGTGACAACCTGCATATTGTCTTAGAATAAAATAATAATTTTTGTATAAAAAAAATGTCGCGTGGACCAGAAGAACCGGGGGGGTACATTAGCGCCAGTGAGGTGTATAACTTTAGAATTAAAAGACCTTGCCGACACTGAGGACTTTGAACAGAACGGTGAAATAAACACTTTGTATGTTTTTTTGAGTACACCAAAGATGGTTATTATAAACGTAAAGAGGTTGGCGACAACAAAAGGTTTCCTAAACTAGAACAACTGCGCAATGTAGAAGCAAAATAATGCAGGTCAGTATGAATATAAAATAGTTCGAAAAACTGACAACAAATGGCACATAGAACCACAAGTAGAATGGGACATAAAATTTGAATTCATAAGTCCATTTACATTCTTTGACCGTCAAAAAAGTTTCAGAAAAGCAATCAACTCTGGTCCTTTACATGTAAGTCTTATGCCAGAGGACAATAGTCGGAGAAAGATCGGAATAAAGCCTTTTGGAAACAAACAGTACATCCTCCACAGAAAAGAATCAGTTACAAAGGAAGCTTCTACAAAATTACAGTTCTTTCCACGAATGAAATTAGAAGACACGTTCACAATAATATTTGAAATTTCTGTCTTAAAAGATGTGGAGAGTGATGGAGTTGTGGGCGTCAATGACAATCTTATGAAAGGAATTCTTATTAGCTGGCAAAACTTAGACGTTGAAAGACTTAAAGTTACTGTTGTTGTTCTTTACGACGGTGAGGATATGAAGGTTATAACAACTAGCGATAAAATCAGTATCTTTCTGAATAGAATCAATCTGACTGAACTGAATTGGATTAATATTACACATTTAGATCTTATAGGATTTTATTATACTGAACAAGTTTTAACAGATAGTATAATACAATTAATAACTGGATTAGATTAAATTCTGTTATAAAACTATGGAACGGTTAAACTTTATGACAAAAGAACCTCATTGTTCATTGATTTGCGGGCTGACCGGTTGTGGAAAAACAATATTTGTCCTTGACCTATTACAAACAGTTTATCGTTATATTTTTTTGACATATAGTAGTATTTTTTGCCCAACCATAAAGTGGAATCAAACATATCATGATCGAATGTTTATATGGACAGATGATAACATATATTTGGTTGATCCTAGCAATAAACTAAGTGAGTGTTTAGAATACTTTTATAAACTGTTTGAAGGAACGCAGACACTATTTATTATTGATGACTGTTCGGCAGAGAGAGACATAGTTAAAAAAGAAATACTTTATCTAAACTGGCTTTCAGTGGAAGACACGCTGGGATAGTGTGTGTGGATTTTATGTCAGAAATATAACTCAGTTTTAAAAGACTTTAGAGAACAATTAAAGACTGTAGTTTTATTTCATATGAAAGACAGAGATTCCTTTGATGAATGTATATGTGAAAATGATGTTATTGAGGACGAACAAGAGAAACGTAGAATTAAGAAAAAACTGAAATCTCAAAAGTTTTGTAAATTAGTATTAAAAAACAGATAATCCTCCTACACAATATGTATGTTTGTAAAAACAAGTTTAAGAGAACGTAGAAATGTTCGTTCTGGCATCAGCTCCCGAGCTTTGCGAGGGGGGTGAGCTAGAACGAACATTTCTACGTTCTCTCTGCTCTTGTAGCCGAAGAGCTGGCGCAATACTGGATTGACATCGCTGCGCTCAGCGAGACTCGCTTTGCTGGGGAGGGAGCAATATGTGAACCAGAGGGAGGCTACACTTTCTACTGGAAGGGAAAAGCAGAAGATGATGACAGACAGCATGGAGTTGGATTTGCCATCTGCAACACTCTGCTACACCAACTCCCTGATCTCCCCACCAGCATCAACGAACGACTGATGAAACTGCGCTTCCCTGTCGGCCGCTCCAGGCATGTCACCATCATCAGTGCCTACGCCCCCACACTCATAAGCTGTGAGGAAGACAAGGAGAGATTTTATGAAACGTTGGACTCTCTTGTGAAGTCAACTCCTGCAAGCAACAAGCTAATAGTCCTAGGGGACTTCAACGCAAGAGTGGGGACAGATCACCAGAGCTGGGAGGGAGTTCTGGGTTCCCAGGGAGTTGGCAAGATGAACAGCAATGGGCTACTGCTCCTGACTGTGTGTGCCGAGAACGGTCTCACCATCACCAACGCCCTCTTCAGACTGGCCAACAAACACAAAACCACGTGGATGCATCCAAGGTCCAAGCAGTGGCATCTTATAGAATATGTCATTGTTCGACGGCAGGATACACGAGACGTGATGATCACCAGAGCCATGCGAGGAGCTGAGTGTTGGACAGACCACTGTTTAGTGAGGGCGGTCTTCAATTTTCACATAGCCAGAGTCCGACACAGGAACCCAAGGCTGCTCGATCAAAATTCAAAATCTCAAAACTGCAGAATCCTTTCGTAAAAGAGAAATTCCAAACTCACCTAGATGAGAGTCTGACTGCTCAGGGACCTCTCACTAGAGACCCAACAGAACAATGGAACCAGTTCAAACAGACGGTGACAGAGAGTCAGCCAAAGCCACTCTAGGCCTCAAGAAGCGTGTCCACGAGGACTGGTTTGATGAAAACAATGAAGACATCAACAAACTCTTAGAAGAGAAACACACTGCCTATATCAACTGGCAAGACGATCTATCCTCCATCTCAAGAAGGATCGCTTCAAGCACCTCCAGAGCAAAGCCCAGAGAGAACTGTGCACAATGCAAGACAGCTGGTGGGACAGGAAAGCTGAGGCGGTTCAACAATATGCCGACCTGAATTACTCCAGAGTTCTTCAACTCGCTCAAAGCTGTCTACGGACTACAGAGACCCAGCACCATCCCACTCCTGTCTGCAGATGGCAAGACCCTGCTGAAAGACAAGGACAGCATCACACAACGTTGGAGGGAACATTTCTCCACCTTACTCAACAGACCGTCCACAGTCGACTCTTCAGCCTTGAACGCTATCCCGGAGAAGCCGGCCCTGGAAGAGCTTGACCTTCTACCCAGCCTCGAGGAAATCACTAAGGCAGTGAAGCAGACGAGCAGTGGTAAGGCACCAGGCATGGACGGCATCCCAGCCGAGATGTACAAGGCAGCTGGTCCTGTGGCCCTGGACACTCTACACGACATACTCTGCAGCATTTGGGGGGAAGAAACCATGCCACTTTTGAGATGCCACTGTTATCTCCCTGTATAAAAACAAGGGCAGCAAGTCTGACTGTGGTAACTACCGAGGCGTCTCCCTCCTCTCAGTCGCTGGGAAAATCCTTGCAAGAGTAATCTTAAACCGCCTGATCAGCGCTGTGTCAGAACCGTCACTGCCGGAGTCACAGTCTGGCTTCAGACCAGGCCGCAGCACCATCGACATGGTCTTCTCGGTGAGATAGGTCCAAGAAAAGTGCATTGAGCAGCGGATGGACCTCTACACTGTCTTCATCGACTTAACAAAAGCCTTCAACACGGTGAACAGGGAGGCGCTGTGGGTTATACTCTCCAAGCTTGGCTGTCTGAGGAAATTCACAAAAATCATCCGCCTACTCCATGACGACATGGTTGGCCTTGTACTTGTTGGGGGTGACAGCTCTGCTCCCTTTGAAATCTCGAACGGCGTCAAGCAGGGCTGTGTCCTTGCTCTGGTCCTGTTCAACCTGTTCTTCACGTGCGTGCTGAACCATGCCCTCGGAGATCTCGACAGAGGCATCTACATCAAGTACAGGCTGGACGGCTCTCTGTTTGACCTTTGTCGGCTGAGCACCAAGACCCAAACAGTCGAGAGACTTGTGACTGACGCAGTGTTTGCCGATGACTGTGCCCTGATGGCACACACAGAAGCGGATCTCCAGTTCATTGTCAGCAAGTTTGTGGAAGCCTCTCAGCTTTTTGGCCTGACAATCAGCCTTGGAAAAACAGAAGTGCTCTACCAACCCTCCCCAGGCCCAACAGTGCAACCTCCCCCCACCATCACCATCGGAAGCACCACTCTGAAAACTGTCAAACACTTCAAGTACCTCGGGAGCGTCATTTCCAGTGATGGCTCTCTTGACAGAGAATCTCTCGCCAGGATCAACAAAGCCAGCCAAGCTCTTGGCCGCCTACGTACTCGTGTGATGACCCACAAAAGCATCAAGCTCGACACAAAGATCAAGGTCTACTACAAAGCTGTTGTTCTCACTAGTCTCTTCTACGGCTGTGAGTCCTGGACGCTGTACCGGAAAAACACGAAACAGCTTGAACGCTTCCACACGAGATCACTACGAGCGATTATGGGCATCAAGTGGCAAGACCGAGTGACCAACCTCGAAGTCCTGGACAGAGCTGGTCTGCTCAGCATCGAAGCCATGATAATGAAGGCCCAGCTTCGCTGGACTGGACATGTCATCCGTATGGAGCCTCACAGTCTGCCTTGGCAGTTTGCTCTACGGAGAACTGAGGCAGGGCCAGTGACCCAGAGGCCGCCCCAGAAAGCGCTTCAAAGACTCTGTAAAAGACAATCTAAAGCACAGCTACACGCCTGCAAAAGACCTAGAGGTTTGTGCCCAAGACAGAGCAGTATGGTGAAGTCTAACCAGGAAGGCCCAGGAAGAATTTGAAGACAACCGCCGCAACCACATAACTAATGCAAGAGAAAAACGCAAGGCCTCTGTGATCTCCCTTCCCACATTAGCCACGTTCAAATGCCCCTACTGCCCACGGGTGTGTGCCTCGAGAATCGGTCTCTCCAGCCACACTCGTGCCCATGGGAGAAGGTCATCTGCACAGTGACATTGTCGAAATCGAAGACTACCACGATTGTTATTATTATTATTATTATCATCATTATTAATATCATTATTATTAGCATTATTATCATTAGTATCATGATCGTTATTATTATTATTGTTATGATGATGATGATTATCATTATCATAATCGTTTTTATATTATTATTTCTATTATTATATTTTTTAAAATTCCTAATATTGCTATTGTTGTTTTCATTTTCACTATTACCATTATTGCGCTCACTTGTTTTAGTCATATTCTTATCATTATTATGATATTCCTCTATTTTTATGAGCATCATTTCTTTATATCATTAGCATTTAAAAATTATTATGATTATTATCATTATTATTACTATTATTATTACTATTATTACTACTACTATTATTTCTACTATTGCTATTATTATTATTATTACCATCATCATCATCATGATCATCATTATTATTGTTAGTAGCAGTAGTAGTAGTGGCAGTAGTACTAGTAGTAGTGGTGGTACTAATACTATCAATATGATTATTCATTTTATTTTCATTTATTATAATATTCTTCTTCTTCTTCCTTGATTATTATTATTAATATTATTATTATTACTATTGTTATCATCATTATTATTATCTTTATTTTTTATATCATTATTATTATAATGATGATTATGATTATTAACATCATTATTATTATCATTAGTATCATGATGATGATGATTATGATGATGATGATGCTGATCATTATTATTATTTTTATATTATATTATCATTTTTATTATTTTATTTTTAACATTCCTAATATTGGTATTATTGTTTTATTATTGTTGTTGTTGTTGTTGTTATGATTATTGTTATTAATGTTATTACTGAGATCATGATGATGATTATTTTTGAGTAGTATTAGTAGTAGTAGTAATAGTAGTAGTAGTAGTAATGATAATTTATGATGATGATGATAATGGTGATGATGATGATGATGATGATGATGATGATTAATGTTGCTGTTGTTGTTGTCATTGTTCGTTTCATCATTATTCTATTATTGTTGTTGTTGTTGATGGTGTTATTATTATTACCATTATTATTATTATCTTCATTGTTCTTGTTATTAATATTGTTATCATTGTTATTATTTTTATCGCTGTAATTGATATTGTTGTCATTGTTTTTTTATTGTTGCTATTGTTATATTATTATTCCTACTACTATTATTATTGTTGTTGTAGTTGTTGTTATGATTATTGTTATTAATGGTATAAGTAAGATCATGATGATGATTATTATTGTGAGTAGTTGTGTAGTAGTAGTAGTAGTAGTAATGATAATTCATTATTATTAAATTGTAATTATAATGATTATTATTATTGTTATTATTATCATCATTACTAACATCATCATTATTATCATTATTTCTATTCTTCTACTTATTGTTCTACTTCTTTTTGTTGTTGTTGTTATCATTATTATCATTTTTTTTATTATTATCATTTTTCTTATTGTGACTGTTTTTATTTTGATATTATTATGATAATTGTAATAATAATAATAATAATGATTATCATTATTATTATTATTGTTACTATTGTTGTAAAAATACAATGATTATTATTATGATTAATATTGTTACTATTATTATTATTATTATTATTATCATTGTTGTCATTGTTATCATCATTATTATAATCATGGTAATAACAATAATAATAATTATTATTATCAATATAATTATTAGCATTGTTATGATGATTACTATTATTGTATCATGATTATGTACGGGTTTTGCTGAACCTGTTTCAGGAAGACTCTACTGAAGCTGTACATGTAGGTAGACTTGCTCCAGGAGGATAGGATGTACATTTCTGAGTGTTTGAAGCGCATCCCCTTATCTCTTGGCACAGTCGTCAAGGTCTCTCAGGTCTTCCTGCAGGGTCATGTGGTCCTGAAGGGTGTCGATGTTGCGGTGCAGTATGCAGTCATCCGCGAAGAGTCGTACTTTTGACTTCACTGCTTCTGGTATGTCATAGATGTGGCACACGAAGAGCAATGGCCCCAGCACTGTTCCCTGAGGGACACTGGAGTTGACAGCTACCTCGCCTGATGCCTCTCCTTCCAGGACCACTCGCATCCTCCTCTAAGTCAAGAAGTTGGTGAGACATTCATGAATAGGCCCTCATACTCCATAATGATCGAGTTTGTGGAGTAACTTGTTGTGAGGTACCTTGTGAAAGGCTTTCCTAAAGTCCAGTATCACCACGTCGGTTTGCTTCCCGGCACCGTAGGACTCGAAGAGATCCTGCATTGTGGTAATCAACTGCGTCTCACAGAAGTAACCGGATATGAAGCCGTGGTTCCTTTCTGTCAGTATGTTGTGCCTCTCTCATATGGTTTCTAAGGTGACAACAGATGATATGTTTGAGGAGTTTACAGGCCAATGAAGTTTGAGAAACTGGCCTGTAATTCTCTGCCTTATATCTGTCTCCTTTCTTGAAAATTGCTGATAGGTTTGCTGACAGCCAATCCTCTGGTAACTGGCCCGTATGTATGGAATGCCTGTAAATGCAGGTCAATAGCTCACTTTTTTGTCCTGTCTCCTGCCTCTAGGGCTGCTGGTTTTCAGGGGACTGAAGTGGTTTTGACGAGTTGAGTGAGTCAATACTGTGGTTTGACATGGGGTGGTAGTAGTTTGACGTGCTTAGAGAGTAACTCTGGAAGGTGAAAGAACTACAGTTTGCGCTGTCGCCTTTATGGCAAATCCAGGTGATACTGGGTCTATTCAGAAGGCTGAAGTCGGCTGTACAGAGTTCAATGCAACTCTTGTGATACCAGACACTGCAGCAGTCGCATGCGACGCCATGACATATTCCTTTCACATATCCCACAGGGGAAAAATGTTTTTGGGTGTGGACCTGGGCCTGCATGGGCATCTCCAGCTAGTATCAATGAAAGCAGCAAAACAGCACTCACCTGTCTGTGTCAAAGGCCGGTTTTCAGGGCTTTCCTAATGTTCCTGCATGCTGCAAGGGGTGCGGGTGTGCAAAGAATGGTGGTCTTCAGCTCCCAGCGCAAGGAGTGCGCACAGAACACAAACAGCAGAAACACACCGGCTGTTAATACAGTCATTTTCCTGTCACTTCATTTGCAGTATGATGGCTTGGTAGGAACTTCACCTAAGCACCGTAGTTTATGAACGTCGATAGTCTGACGAACTCACGCTTCCAGTATGGCGGAGTTTTGCTTTCATCGAGTCGGTCGAACTTCTCCTCGGTATTACACTAATTTTGCGGTGGAAAAGCAACGTTACCTTTGATTTCAGCGGCCAGATGTTTTGTGCTCTAATTTTCTACAATTTGGTGGCTTAATTTTGTGACTAAAAATCACTAATTTCTTAATCTCTGTCACAGACAAAATTTCCAACGGAGTTGACTTCCGCGCATGCGCTGTCCCTCTTCCAAGTTCATTGATGTGGCTCTGAAATCGTCGCACACTCTCTTCGCTGTGTTTTATTCATTGAGACAAAATATAGGCCTGCTCGGGAGTTGACAGCTGATCACCGTCGTCGGAGTAAGACGTGTTTTGACGGCGCTCCGCATGAAATGGCCTGAGTGCATTTCTCCGACTTCGCACAACTCGGAGAAAAAAATGTGCCACGGTTCAGCTATGCGTGAATTTGAAAGATATCCATTGCAACGTTTTTTTTTTGACACTGAAAAGAAGAATTTTTCTTACCAAAGAGAAATACTCTTTCAGTCACGTGAAAAACGGAGAGACGACTATTTCACCAGTGACAGCGTGCAGAATGTGCATCTGCGAACTCCGCCAACTGCATCGTCTTTCGCTCGGTGATTGTGTTCACGTTAGTCACTCTTTCATGACTATGGGCCCCCAAAAGACACACACCAGGAGCCGACCAGGACAAAAATACCCAACAATGTTTCAAGTGAAGTCAGTGAAAGTCCTACCACAGGAAAGTCGATTCATCCTCGCAAAGAAGAGGAACATGTTCAGGAGAAAGTGTTTAGTAGAGAACGTTCGTCAAGTAGTAAACGAAAAATTGCAGATCAACAACAGCACAAAATAACTGACTTTGCCAGCAGTGTGGCCAACAGCGACGAAAAGGCAGGCGAGGGTGCTCAAAAGGTAATCCTACAAAACAATGACAGTGTAATTACCGCCGCTCTACGTCGTCTGGAAAGTGGTATAAGGATGGGAGAAGACAAACGGAAAAGATAATGCACAAACAGAAAAAAGGTATTGTCGGAAATGTTTTGAAATGGAAAAGAAAATTCATGCCTGAGGAAAAAGACAGGACTACTGGAGAAGATATGCTCTGAATTAATAGATGAAGTCGATCATATGGGTAAAAAAGTCAAGCAAGAGAAAGAACTTCGAAATTCATTAGAGCAATATGCACAAAAGGACAACTTTAAGATAATGAATTTGCCTCCAGGGAGATTCTCAGAAAGAGACACCAAAAGAGACAGAAATACTACACCTTGTGCGGAAAACGCTGGGAGTCTCTTCTTTTCACTCTGCCCACATCAGGCACAGAGCTGGAAAGTTTGTGCACGGACAAAACAGACCGATCACAATCGGGCTCACAACAGAAAATCGAATCAGAAATATTAAGGCAGAGGAAAAAACTGAAGAATGAAAATTCACAGATCTTCATAAACGAAGATCTGACCTAACTAAACTCGCGCAAGACTGTTGCAGATTAAGAGGCATCCACTGTTGTTTCTGCCTGGTCTTTCCAAGGAAAATTATATCGCAAGCTGACCGACCACAATACTCTGAACATAGAAGACGGAGATATGGGTAAAATCGAAAGGGCTTTGCTCGACTCCACGATCCTCACCCAGAGGTCTCGGGACCAAAGGCAGACGGGGATCCGGGATGCGTGCAGCCGGAGGAGGGGGAGCGGTCGGAAGAGAGAGGACGTTGGAGAGCACAGGCCGGGGACCAATACGTCCATCGTCTACCCCTGGAGGTATTCACCGCCCATCTACATCGCCCAAGGCCGCAGTGTGTGAAGAAAGACAGTCGACGACTTCTGTGACAAACCTTAATGAAGACAGACAGTCGAGTGTGGCACATGCAAGGACTGGTAGCTCTGGAGACTGTCAAACTGATAATGTTACTGTGCAGACTGTGTCGCCCAAAGAACAGCCAACTGTAGAGGGATTCCATGAACATCTGAGTCACACTGATGATTACGTGGAATCGTACGAAGTGGAAGTCTCTCCATAAAAGATGTGTATCCCAAAGATACGTAAGTTATTATTCTCCCCTCCCGACCCCACCCCCACCCCACCCCCTTTTTTCGCCTTGCACCCTGTCTCTTCCCCAGTTACGGGAATACAAAATTCAAACCCAAATAATCGAAAGGATTTCCTGTCCCTATAAATATGGTTGACATAGATAGGCATCTCTCTCTCTCTCTCTCTCTCTCTCTGCCCCAAGCACCCGCACACGCATGTAGACAGAGACTCACTCTCTCTCTCTCTCTCTCTCTCTCTCTCTCTCTCTCTCTCTCTCTCTCTCTCTCTCTCTCTCTCACCTCGTCCTTGATAAACCCTTGGAGAATTGTATAATTATGTTTTTTTTCTCCCTTGTACAAGGTCAAAATAGCTAACATTTTATAAAATGTTCGCACGATAGTGTACTTTTCTTTTCTCACGTCTAAGTGATGTGTGGCAAATGCTTACAAAGTCTTGTAATCATATCACCAACATGGTCATACGGAACACACGGTTGTAGACATAAATATACACGCTGTGAGGCTAATCTTTGACATACACGGTAGATTTGGGACTTTCTGATATGCATGTTATTTCATGGGTGAATACGCATTGTGCATTCTTGAAATGCTTATACAATGTCATACATTTTCTTTTTTTTATGCGTTTAATACATGCGTGTGTGTGTGTGTGTGCATACATGCTCTCTCTCTCTCTCTCTCTCTCTCTCTCCGTGCAACTTTGAACATATTGTTAACGTGACTGATAAGATGACACATTCAGTGGTCTCCCCCTCTTCTTTAAACAAACTGTATTATTAAATATTATGACGATGTACAAAAGAAAAAGGATTACTTTTAGGCATAGCAAATGGCTTTTAGGGTTTGTGGACATATTGCAAACGTGGCCCAAACCTAGTGCTCAAGTTCACAACATTTGTGAGCACATTTTGAAAAAAATAATTTGGTGAATAAGGACGAGATTTCACTTTTTGATACAGATTTGATATGTATGTCATTATGCGCCATGTATTTTTGTTATATTCACAAACAATTGTAAATGCTTTTAATTGACTGTGCTCTTGTTTTCTGTATCCAATGCACACTTTTACACGTATACACATGTATGCTCTCTCTCTCTCTCTCTCTTATGTCAATCGTAGTTATCTAATAGTGCTTTCTTTAAACATTTTAGATGAAAATGTTCAGATCTGGTAACACTGTGATTGGTTTTGGAAGTGTTCAGATCAATATGCTCGTTCAAGTACTTTTGCCGAGTTGTACGGGTTTTGGTCGTTTCGATTTCGATTCTGCTCTGCCTAATCTATCAATACTTTTGATGTTAAATACTGACAGATTATTTATAATGCTGTTTACTAGGGATTTTTCGTCTGGGTGCTGATCTGGCTGGCTGTGTGCTCTGATGGGAGTGTCCGAGCAGTCCTCTTCCCCCTCCTGTGGTGTGGTAGCCTTCTTGGAGGCCAGGACTTGCCTTTTGTTCCCCAGTGCCTTCATCTTCGACAGCCCGTAGGTCTGCCTACCTCCTGAGCAGCCGTGTCTCCCTTCCGGATGGCTGACCGTTGCTCTACTTGTGACTTCGTTCCCCTGTGCCCACTCGCAGGTGTGGGATCAGCTACCTTCCCCTGTGTGCCCAGTCGCAGGTGTGGAACCAGTTTTTCCTCTTCTGTGCCCAGTCTCAGAAGTGGTATTGTGTGGACTGCCTTCAGCGCATCCGAAATTGAGGTCAGAGTGGTTTCTTTACTATGTGTGTGTGCAAGTCAACCCTAGCTGGGACAGCAGCACACCTGACCTGCGACAAGATATCCGGAATCATATCTGGACAGACTTGAATGATAATTTTCTTTGAGAAAGTTAGAAATCCTTTTTTGTTGATGCTGTCATTGTATCATGTCATGAGATGATATGAATCCTTCTCCCTCTTAGTGGCTACCAGACTAAACAAGTCACTCGGTTAAAGAAGGCTACTCACTGTGTGCGTGGCTTTCGTCGGCAATCCGGCTGACTTCTTCAGCGCAACTGCTGGGTTGAGAACTGGATTCAGTGCGCACCGCTGTGAGCGAACTCGCGACAGTGCGTCTGAATGAGTGAGGAGTAGGCCTACACCTTTTTTTTTTTTTTTTTTTTTTTTTTTTTTTTTACTGTATTGTGTCTTGAGTGAAGCTATGAATTATTTTCTAGCCTAACAGGGAGTGTGAGTGCACACATATGCTGATTTAGTTTACAGTTACATGTTGATGTTGTTCATGTGCTAAAAGAAAAAAATCACTTCCATTTCATTGTTAGTAAATGTGCACTCCTCTCTAAATCCCTGTTTGGGCTGTTATGTTGTAGTGTGGTATCAATGAGTGAAAGGAAGATTTGATAAAAATACACAACTTACACGCCTTCAGACATCCAAGAGACAGATGTAACACATTTATGTACAAACACCCTCGCTCCACCCTGTGACATAATGATGATGATGATGATGATGATGATGATGATTACTGTTATTGTTATCATAATCATTATTGTTATTATTATTATTATTTCATTTTTAAGGGCAAACACTTTTTTTCGCTTGTGAAGAAATTTGCAAATGGAAAACATGAACAATGAACTGTAGTAAAAAAAAAAAATGGACAGTGGATCTTATCTTACATAACAGATTAGAACACAGCAATGATTTTACAAAATAAATAGCAAATCCTATCTAACATATACATGGTACAAAACAAGCACAACATCGTGTCTACACTGTCAGTGTCACAATCATCTCCGTTCTGTTTTGGATCGTTGTTCCTGTTTTTTGAAAATCAATATTTAGAGAGAGAGAGAGAGAGAGAGAGTCACGGAACAAGCTCATAAATAAATAGAACAAAAATATTTCGTGACGTCTTTAACAAATACGTAAGTTTCGTTCATTGTTACGTCCCTTGTATCCATGGTTTATTGGCGGATATCTCCAAGTAAAGTCACATGTTACCGTTGACCAGTGAACTGCCTTTGTCGTTGACAACTAAACTAAACATTCAACGTCATCGAGCAACACTGGTCTTCGGCGAGATCGGGACCAACGGGCAGCAGGCACTGAAAGGTGACAGCAAGAAGATCAAACTCTGCAACGATCCAGCGT
>JADBJO010003274.1:92658-117658 GCA_016801955.1 Conus betulinus
TGAAAGTTTATATTACATTTAACTCAGTTCAGTTCTTTCCCTTAAATATTTTGATCACCGGGGATCGGCTATAATAGCCAACAGAAAAGGTTTTCCTCAACAGCTGAAAAATGTCAGTTTGAAAAGAAGCCAAATAGGGGTGATGTTAGATGCGCGAGGGAGAGGGACATACTTGCTATGCAATGGAGAGACAACAAGGCTGTTTCATTTCTGTCATCAATTCATACGGCAAATAGATCTAACTTTGTTAATCGTAGATCAAAAGTTCAGGGGGAAGTCAGGCACCATCTTTAGTTAAGGATTATAATAAAAATATGGATGGGGTGGAAAAAAATTGATCGACTAAACAACAAATATAATGCATTACGTAAAACTAAAAATGGTGGAAAAAACACTTTTTTTTTCATTGTATGGACATTGCACGTGTAAATGCTTTTATTTTATTTCAAAATTTTAGGAAAGAGTAACTAGACATTCCAGAATTACAGAGACATGATAGATATGGCCAGTTAGATTTTACTGAAGAATTGATCATGCAGCTTGCAGGTTTGTGTGACTATGCAAAAGTTCCGGAAACGTCAGACAAGATAGCATTTACGAAACATTCCATAGTACCTGTAAGGACAAAAGATAGAAAGAATTGTAAAAAATGTTATTCAGATTTTAAAAAAAAGAACAAAAAACCAATGTGATGTGTCCTACTTTGTGTGTGACGGACCGTTTCCCGTCCAGTCACAAATTTTCATGCAACCGTGCTAACCGGAAAGTAGTCGTCCGGAAGCAGGTTGAAAAGTTTACCTGACTGCTGCTCACCTGCACACCATTAAAGCCGGGTGAGCTGAACCGGTTAGGCAGTCTCTGCAGTGATTCCGGCAACTCAACTACCCAGAAGCTGAAGAGGGATTCCCGTCTGGTTTTGGTGGCAGTCGGGTATTTATCATTCAATGTTTGTTTATTAGCAAACCGAAACCGTATTCCCGTTTAGGAGCGACTGAAACTTCCTCAGCGCACTTGTGAAGGATTTGTATTTTTGTTGTGTTCTGTTATCCTATGACTAGATAGGGTAGCAAAACAAAATGCTGTCAGAAAACATGAATAGAAGAAGTGAGTGTTAAAGGAAGTGGTCTTCACACGAGAAAAAAAAAGATTTTGTTTATTCTGTGACTTAACTAGTTATGAACTTCATGATGAAAAAAGGTTTGATGTGTTTGCAAGAAGACGGAGAGTTTCGATGCTATGGATAATAAGCTCCCAGAGTATGCGACACAGATTTCATATATGGTGAACAACTATATAATTTGAAGATTGGTGGTAAGACCGAAACAAAAGGGGGGTCAAAAAGGAAACAAAAACAATATTCAACGTTTCGACTCTTAGAGTCTTTTTCAAGTGACATGAAACTGAGGACACAGGAATTGTTTCAAGAAATTTGAAGTGACAAGAAGTCAAAACACACACACACACACACACACACACACACACACAAAAGGGAAGGAGGCTGGGTAGATACAGGCTAAGAAAGTTGAGTGAATAGAAATCAGAGGAAATCTGGGTTTGAAAGTAGATGGTTGTTGTTGGGAGGGAGGGGGAGGAGGGGTAAGGGGAGGGGAAGAAAACACACACACACACACACACACACACCATGCACACACACACATTTCTTAACTTTAAAGACAAAAATTTTCAACTGACCTCTGTCTCAGTTGATCGGTATTACTCCGTATAGTGTTCCTATTTCTGTGTGGTTCTGTTGTAGCACCTCCATATGAGGAGAATGCCCATCCTTGGTACAAAGTAAAATTTCTTCTTTTACCCTTACCCTTCTTCGGCTGCCATCTGAAAACAGAGAGACATAAGTTATGTTGAAGTGTATGCAAATGTCAGGCAGAATAACACACACACACACACACACACACACCTCTTATACACGCACACACACTTACACACACATATTCTCTCTCTCTCTCTCTCTCTCTGTCTCTCTCTGTTTCTTTCTCTCTCTCATGTTTGGATAAATCAAATCAAACCAAATCAAAACACTTCTTAAATAAATGTCAGCGAACCGCCCAGAGAAACGTGGACAAACGAGTCACAAGACAACACACAACGCGTTTCGACCTCTTAGGTCTTCTTCAGGTGAAACAGAGACGAAACAAAATATACGAAAGTGCACTTAGCTTTGATCGCTTCAGGTTGCTTCTGAGTTCAGCGCAAGGAAGAAAGCGTTGAATGAGAACGAGGCTGTCGGAAGGGACTCAATGACTCAATGATATTTTAATGTCAATAGCTGTGCAGCTGTTATGACATGGGGGCGTGAACTTATTACCCACATAAAGGAAAATGTATGAACAAAATTTACCCAACAAGTCAAAATTATTAGACATCTGTGTACACACTCACACACTCAAGGTCCAACGTTTTTAAAGTTGTGTTGGACAAAAGCAAAACAAAACAGGGCATCTCATAAAACATTACCATTGACTGTCACAGAATCAAAGACCACCAGGCACTGAATAGAAAATAATGTTTACAATAGGAAATCAGGTTGGAAGCGATTTTTTTTCTGATTTTACTAGCTTCGGCAATATAACTTGCTAAGGATTTGATCAGCGATTCGTTTTCAAGTGTCAGTATATGAATCAGATTGCAATTTTTTGTACAACAGGCACCTGAAACAAGCTAAATTTTCCGCGAATATGTTGGTAAGCATTACAATGGTATAAAAAGTGACTCTCATCTTCAGTGGTGTTTGCTTTGCAGATTGGGCAAGTATTTACTGTTGTTGTATCAAGCATAAACCATTTTTTGTTGGCAGACAAACCTAACGTTCTTGTTCGAAATCTTGCCAGTGCGCTTTCTGTGCCATCTATCTGTTACCACCGATAAATATTTTTCAGGTTGCAGGTTACTCTTAAATGAAAGAAACCATCTGTATTTTTCATTTCCTTCCATGTGAGAGTGCCAGTTTTTGTTGAAACATACAGATCAATCTGTCTTTAAATTCTGAGATAAACAATTCATCGTTTCCTACTTCTTGGCTTAGCCAGACAATGCCAAACCCATTTTCAGTCAACAGTTTCTTTACATTGGATACCCAGTTAAACTTTCCATTCTCATGCTGTTGTAACAACATTTTGTACGCCTGTTTACATAACCTTGTGTAAGGTAGTTTTTTAACAGTTTCAACCAATATTTAATACATTTTTACATAGGTGTGTATATATAAAGGATACCTTCTGGTTTCCGCATAAACCATTTTATTGGAAGAATGTAAGGGAACACTTAGGAAACGCTTGATTGCAAATGTATGAACACTTTCTCTATTTCGCTGTTGACCGGCACCCCCCCACACCTCTGCTGCATATGTCAATATGGGTGTTATCTGAGTGTCAAAAAGTTTCCAGAAAATCGATGGTTCAACTGAATCTATTTTTTCTCAGTGTTCTAAGAATTTCGATCACTCCTCTCTTTCCTTTTCTACACATTTCTGTCAAAGTTGCACTAAGACTGAGCTTGGTTGTGAATATCAGACCGAGGTATTTATAACTGTTTGTCACTTTTACTTCTGTGTTACCGTACCACCATTTTTCGTGTCTAGAAAGATGACCCCCCATTCTAAAAATCATAATATTTGTTTTCTCCAGATTTAACAGTTAATTGTAATCGATCCGCTTCTCCTTTTAATGCTGCCAACTGGTTTTGTAAACCAATTATCGTATCAGAAAGCAAAAAACAACAAAACATCAGGAAAATTTCAACAGCATCTGGTATCATTTGAATACCGTGTCTGCCTCGTTTGTTGATCTCTATCGCTAATTCGTTGATGAAAAAATGAAAAAAGCTGAGGGCTTCATAAACATCCCTGCTTTACACCACGCGGGCAGTCAAAGTAATGTGTTAATTTACCCTTTTGACGTACGCAAGCCACTACAGAATCGTACACTCCTCTAAGTGCCTTATACATTTTCCCGTTAATGCCATTATTTCTCAAAATATTCCAAAGAATGTTCCTTTTCACCGAATCGAAGGCTTTTCTGAAGTCGACAAGGGCTACATATAATTTAGCATTTCGAAGTAGATATCTCTGGACAAGTGCGTATAAAGTAAAAGATGTGATCTATCGTGCTATAGTCTTTCCTAAAACCTGCTTGTTCTTCTATTATTTGTTTTTTCGGTTTCTGCCCAGTTAGTCAGTCTTTTGTTTAAAATATTTGTGTATATTTTACTTATAACGTTTGTTAAAGCCACACTTCTATAGTTGTCTGGGTTTGTTTGTGTCTCCCTTTTTATGAATTGGTATGATTATAGATTTAGACCATTCTCTGGGGAACATTCCACGGTCAAAAATAGCATTGAATAATTCAACCAGAAAGTCCACTACCCCTGCGCTTGAATGTTTAAACATTTCACCTATGACTTTGTCTGGACCAGGACTTTTTCCACTTTTCAGGTTTTTTTTTATTCCATTTACGACCTCTTGTTTAGTAATTGGACCATTAAAGAGTGACTCTTCGTTTCCCTCCTCCACTAGCTCCTCGTGTTCAGCAACTTCATGTACAGGCGTACTTTCGAAGTCATTGAAAACACTGAAGAAATGATCGTACCACTGTTGACTGCTAATCTCATTAAAAACCATGCCTTTCCTGCTAACAGCTCTTATTGTTGACCAGAAAAGTCTTGGATCGTGAATCGAGTCTTTAAGCTTCTTAATTTTCGTTTCATTAGACAATCTCTTTTTCTCTCTCTTTTCAATTGACCATACTCTTTTCTTTCTTTTATGTACGCTTCTTTTTTTGCAGTGCTTTGTATTCTGGTAATTTTGCTCTCCGAAAAGATCTCAGAAGTCGTAAGACAATCCTTTTCTTCTGTTCGCACTCAAAGTCAAACCAATCATTGCACCGTTTTTTTTTTCTTTCTCCCAACCCTCCTAACCATGGACGCTGCAGCCCCATACATTGCACTTACCAAAATGTCGGTCGCCCTGTTAACATCCGTGGCAAAGAATCAGTCGTGCTGTATTCAAACACTCTTTAAATTCATCAGATTCCATTTCCTCTTTGTACAACCCACAACACTCTTCAGACCACACTACCTTTTCTTCTTCTACGTGTTCAGACTGCGGTATCTGGGCACACAACCTTCACTCAAAACAATTCCTCCAAGACAATTCGACTGGTAGATGCCAAGAGTATAAACTCTCCCCAACTTGTAAACTACACATGTCCGATACCTCATCAGAAACAATAAAATAGTCGATAACACTGTTTCCATGGGGTGACACAAACGTAAATTCACCATTCTGATCATTGACACAAGACCCATTGATAATGCTCAGATCAAATAAGAGAACAAAAATCCAAAAGTGATTCACCAAAATTATTTACAACCAAATCCTTTGAAACACGCCTACCACTTTCTTTCACATCATCCTCACTTTCATCACTGGGCAAAAAACTGATCATGTTCTCCAGTCGCACTTGCTCTGATCCCGTTCTCGCATTCAAGTCTCCGCACACCATCATATATACCTCATCCTTATCTATACACTGTAACAAGTTCTCTTCTAATATATGTATGCCATTTTTCAATTCTAGCTGATCATATGCAGGCCCACCCTCAGGAACAATGTAGCATGCAACCATCAGTAGATCTTTATCAATGTTCAGCAGATCTTTTCTCATCTTAACAGCAATAGCATTATCACAACCCAGTCTAACTTGAACGACAAACTTTGCAAAACAATTTTTCACTAACAAAAGAACTCCACCTGAATTTCTGCCATGAATAGATAATTTTTTTGGCAGGAGCATGAAATTTAACGTAATTTTGAAACATTCCATCAAACTCAAAACAACCGTCTGTAAACGTTTCCGTTAAAACATACAAAATCGAACGAGTTGATATAGTTGACAAAAGAAACATCTTGTAGTTTACTATACAGATTTTCCACATTGTAATTTAAAAAATTTAGGTTCAGTGTCCTATGGTCTACCTCATGCTATTTATTATTATTGTTTGAGCGGGGATTTCTTGCATTTTCACTCTTCCGTGTACTGTCATTGGCACTCCGGTAATTGTGTAAACCCGTTTGCTGTCCCCCCCCCCGCCTGGCCCACCCGATGTGGCACGTGCATCACGATTGCGACCGTCTCTGTCCTTGCCAACACGGTCAGCAGCCGAGCGAGTCGTTGGCCCTATGTTCGCTGCGCGCTGAGTAAGCGATCGCTGGTTGGGCGTACCAGTCACGTGGTTCAAGCGAAGGGAATCCCCTCCCCTCTGCGGCGTGTTGTCTCTGTGTTGTCCCGTTCGCTGTATGATAACTGGGGCCTGTCACACGTTGATCCCTGTGTCACCGTCCTTACTGCCGTTGTCGCCGTCGCTGTCGTTCTTGCGGTCGCTGATGGCGTCTTCCCCGCTGTCACCTCGGCGTATGATCTCGGGTCCGGTCTTCTGGGACCGACTGTCAGCCTGCCCTTTGAAAAATAGGCCGACATGCCGTCTTTTCTGGCCTGTGCCACGATAGCCGCCTGTCGTCGTGTCAGGTCGTTGGCCACTCTCACTCCTCTCTTCTCCAACCTCCCCCTGAGCTCCCTGTCTGTCAGCACTGCCATTTTGTCTGTCCAGTTCCGGAACTTGACTATCATGGGTCGTGGTTCTCCTGATCTCGCGTATCCCACACGGTGTGCACGCACCAAGTCCTCCTCAGTCCACTGCTTGGCCCCCTCCACACTGTTGAGGGCTGATGTCACTGCTCTGGCACACAGAGTGTAGTCTTCTCTGTCACTGACCTGGGGGATACCAAACAATCGGAGGTTGTCTCGACGAGAAAACTCTTCTAACCGATCAATTTCATTAATCATGCCCTTCATCTCATCTCCTCTCTCATGTCCTCGACAGTCTCTGACATTATTGCTCCTTGTTCACTAGTTCTTGCCATGTCATTTGTCAAGCTGTTCAGTTGTGATTGCAGAACTGACACTGTCTCTGTTAACTTCCTGTTCTCTTCTTCTAGCCCCTCACACCTTTGTTCAATCACTTCACATCTTGGCCTTACTTGCCCGAGTTCACTCATGATTTCACTCAAATCTCCTCTAATGGCAGCATTCTGTTCTTCATTCTCTAGACCCTGCTGTCGTATGGCATCGAGGATTACACTCGTCGCACTTGATGACATGGGCCCATCGTCTTCCGCTGGTAACGTCGATTGAAAGGATTGAAGCTCTACATGATTGGGGCCTGGGCTTACCTCGATGTCTCCACTGAGAAGGAGACGTTGAATGCACAGCACCGCACTGACTGCATGCACGGACAGGAGGGCGGGTACAAAGGGGAAAGCAGGGTACTGAGCCACATCACTGTCACTACTAAACACACTATCACCTGTTGCAGTTCCTCTGATAAATCTGTCTTCCACCACTATCAATGTATAGTCCAGTGCCAGAAAGCTGCGTGCGATTTCCACTGTGCTGTGCAGAACAGCCGCCGCGAAGCAGAAAAGAGCACACGCTGTGAGAACGTCACATAGTGTCACCTCTGCCGTGCCGTGCTCTCAGTGGGACAATGTCGTCGTGACCCAGATTTCACAGTCTGTGCTGCACAGCGAAAAAGTCCAATGCGCGCTCTCCACAAGTTCACGTCGACCATATTTTACTCGTTTTCCGTTGAGTGTATTGTTAAATGATACACTGGAGCAGAAATTGTGCCGTGACAGTTCTTGTATACCTGTGAAGCTTGAACTTTTGACGGAGCTTTCACAAGCGCTGTTTACTTGCCGCCATCTTGATTACGTCCCCCCACTGTCGGAAGGGAAATAATGTGTGAGTCGTTCTCATTCAACGCTTTCTTCCTTGCGCTGAACTCAGAAGCAATCTGACGCGATCAAAGCTAAGTGCATTTTCGTTATTTTGTTCGTCTCTGTTTCACCTGAAGAAGACCTATGATGTCGAAACGCGTTGTGTGTTGTCTTGTGACTCGTTTGTCCACGTTTCTCTGGGCGGTTCGCTGACATTGTTTAAGATTTGTTTAAATTTCCGCCTGCAGTCGTTTCACTTCGCAACAGAAACACTTTATTATCTCTTTCGAGAAATTAAGAGTGGCCAATAAAAAGGTATGCATGAGAGCCAAATTACAGACTACAGCAATGGTACATGTTCAAACAAAAATTAATTACATACACATATAAGATCACCCCCCCCCCCCCTTATGCGCACACCCACCTACACATACAAATGCACGCATGCGCGCATATGCTCATGCACCTTCCCGCATCCATACCCACTTATACATAAATATGGTCATACATACCCACTTATTAATGTGATCATACATATACCCACTTATACATAAATGTGGTCATACAATATAATACCCACTTATACATAAGTGTGGTCATACATACCCACTTATACATAAATATGGTCATACATACCCACTTATACATAAATGTGGTCATACATACCCACTTATTAATGTGGTCATACATACCCACTTATACATAAATGTGGTCATACATATCCACTTATACGTAAATGTGGTCACACATACGCAAGCAGTGAAAGCAGGGTTGGGTTGAAATTTACTTTTGATTAGTTTGATCGATACAGGAAGGAACCTGTTTTTAGATCTGTTTGTTTTAAATCTTGGAATCTGAAATCTTCAACCTGATGGCATTAAATTATAATGTTTAGACAGAACATGAGACTCATCTGCAGCGATCTCAGTACCTTTTCTGACAGCACGACTTTCATACAGTTTATGTAGTTGTTCTTGTTTTTTACCTGTAATCTTTCCACACGTACTCACTCTGCTTAAGACAGATTTATGATAACTGACTGCATATTTAACTAAAAACGTTCCTCAGATAAAAAAAATCCCCAAAGCTGGTGGAATAAAAACTGATGTTGTCTATAGATCGCCCATGTGTGCACATTCTTTTCTGATAAGATTATAATTTGTAAACAAAAACAAAACAAAACAAAACAAAAACCCCCAACAACAGCAACAACAACAAAAAAAAAAAGAAAAAACGCCTCTTTTGCTGTGTGTCGTCTGCTTCTGCCGCTCTGGTGCCTGACAGCTTGACCTCATCTTTCCTTGTATTAAGAATGTGTAGCAGGGCATCAGTTGATCCAGTTTCATAAAAACATGGAATACATGCTTTCATAACAAAATGATAGCAGCAAGTGATCAAAAACTCTTTGAAATATCACGATTCGTGTATATTTATTGCTTTATAGTCATAATTGAGCTGATTTAAGAATGAATAGAACTGAAGTGGAGCCGCAATCTCAAATCTCGTTCACAGTGACGAGGTGGCTGACTTCCAATGCGTGTTGCCCGGTCACTGACTTTCGCCTGTGAGTGGGTGGTATCTTTGAAATGTTTTGCACAAACTATTCGTTAGTCAGTGAATGAAAACATACAGATTAAGTTGAGAAAAGGTTTAAAACAAACAACTAAAACGTTACTTACCCTGACACTTGACTTGTGCTCTTGTAACACAAATACGGGAAAGGCCACGTATTGATCACTTGTGATACGTCAACACGTACCTGTCGAAGCCGCACGGTCTGATGAATCGCGCGCGAGACTTTGCGATGCGGGGTCGATACGTTACCTATCTATCCCCTATCGGATACGTAATGTCTAATCTAAAGGTCACAAATATTGTCAGCATTCCTTTGTTCGCCTGCCCAGTGGTTTCGCAGAACCCCCATCACCCACTTTGCCTTAGTTGCTTATTGACCAGACCAACCCACATGACTTACTAAGCTACAGAGAATGTGACAAATGTCTCAATCAAGTTCTGCTCCGAATGTGTCGGAGCAAAGTCGAGGCCGTCGGCAACGTTTTAGCATTTCTGAAGTTATTAAAATGCTACAAACGGAAGGTTCAGACATTGAAGAAGAGGATGACGAAGCTGATGAAAGTGATTCCAGTGAAGAATTTCGAGGGAAAGAGGAATTTGACACAGACTCGTCTTTGGAGCTCAGTGATGATGAAGGCGAGGGTGGGACAGAGGGGGCGTTGGAATGCCGCGAAAGACTGGGGATTGGAGTGAGCAAGAGTTCATTGGCTTTCCTTTACGCGACTGGCGCGAAGATTCGAGCTTTTTCCGACAGTACCTCCTTTTTCTGGTACTTCTGGCCTTCATGTGTCTCTCTGAGTGCCACGCCCCCATTTTTGCATTATTCTAAGTTAGTTAGTGCATGGTAGGCATGTGATTCATACATCTTATTTTATTTCTTGGAGTGTATCTGCCTTTTTTCCCAACTCATTTAGTGTATTTACTGACTTTTTTCTGCTGAGTGTGAATCCATGGACCCGCTGACTCTGTGCAAGAGTGTTGTGATGCACCGGGAAAAAAAAATGGACATTTTTTTCACCCTCAAGCACAAGAAATCATATGAAAGTGGGAAGTTTATTCTTTTGTATTCTACTAACACAGTTTATGAATAAAAACTTTCTGAAAAATTTCATTGAGTTATGTCTTGTTTTGTATTTTTGGTGATTTATTTTTTTAATAACCATAACAACTGGCCCGTCCACAAGGGAAAAACAAGAGACAAAACTGTCCGTCCCAAGTGAGTTTTAATTAACAGAAGTCTGAATTTACGTTTACTTAATTCAATAACAAGTCTTGACATTGCTTACAGTTTTTGACGGGCTTTGAGCGTTGGGCGCTGATGGCCTGTGGTAAGCACAACGCTGAGCGCGTTTGCGATCGTTTATAATGTAGGCATTTGAAGTTTGTTAGGATGAAGCTGGTTTAAGTCTTTTGCACATTTTAGGGTATGTTTCTCGGGCTCTTTGACTTTCAGGACATTGCAGAACTTCCCCTTCATTAAGATTTTTTCCGGAGACTTTCTGCAAACAGGTCCCACTAAGGTTTTAGGTATGGATGATTGAGTTGTTCAGGTAAACTGCAGCTTTCATTTCAGGACGATCGAAAAGTGGTCACTTCCGTGAAGGCCGTTATGAACACACCCACTTATAGTCCAGGATCAGTAAGAGATCACATATCGACAAATCCAAACATGAAAGTGTACCTGTGGAAGAATCGGACAACACAAATCCAGCTCTGAAAAAAAAACATCTTCAAGAAGCAGACCTCCAGATGAAGTATTCGCAGTACCTCAGAGAGGATTGTGCCCATAAAATCACACAATAGCAGAAACGATCGTGGAAGTTTTCCTCTGAGACTGATCAGCTCTTGTCGACTGACTGATCCGTATGGTGGTAAATATAAACAACACACAGTTACTGTTTCATGCAAAATGATTCTGTCAGATACAGCCGGAAGAGAGCTATCTGAATCGGTAGGGCTGAACAAAACAGGCTTGCTGAACAAAACAAAACAAGTTGGCACAAAGGGCTGGTCCCTGGCAAGGCCCTTCATGGACTGCTTTGCAGCACAGACCACAAATCTCCTCCCCCGAGAATCTGTCGCCAATGTGGCCGAATTTCTTGACAACCAAAATGATGAAAGAGCAATCACTTATCTCATCAAATTTTGCGCAAGATTGTCTTGGAAAGTGATGGTGTATGAAAAGTCAAAAAGAGCGAAGTTGATGAGACAAGTGATTGCTCGTTCTTCATTTTCGTTGTTCTGAATGTTGTTTGTCTTGCCCGAAGAAGACCTAAGAGGTTGAAACGCGTCGTGTTTTGTCTTCTGATTCGTTTGCTCATGTTTAGCGGAAACAGTTCTTATTTTTTTTTAGGGTGTAAAAACATCCAAAAGAGCGTACTTGTTGTCAGGCGATTCGATCCCTTGCAAATGGTCAGTCAGTGTACATCAATCACTCCATATGGCCCCTGTTCGTTTGTGGTCTTCCCTCTGAGACGCCTTTAAAACAGGGCACCTGAAGGGACGCCTTTAAAACAGGGCACCTGATGACTTCCACAGACAGGTTATGCTGCGTGGGTGGAGTCACCATGAACCACCAACTCTGTAGCACATGGGAGCTAGTAGCAAAATGAGGCGACTGCAGGCAAAGTTCTAAAACGATCTTAAAAAGTATTTGTAATGATTCTGCCAAACAACCTAGACAAACGAATCTCAAAATAAAACACGACATGTTTCGACCTCTTAGGTTTTCTTCAGGCTAGACACACAACACAAAAACAATAGGACAACAAAAACGAACGAGCAATCATTTATCTTCATTAAACTGAATACCTTGCACTGAAGAGATCAAAGATAAGTGACAAACGCGTTCATTTTCATTGTCCTATTTGTTTGTGCCTTGCCTGAAGAAGACCTAAGAGGTCGAAACGCGTCGTGTTTTGTCTTGTGACTCGTTTGTCCATGTTTCTCTGGGCGGTTCGCTAGCATTTAATTAAGATTTGTTTGGATTTCCGTCTTACTTTGCAGCTAGGCCAGTTTTTGTTTAAGCATGGTATACGAGGTAAATTATATAAATGTATCTCGAGCATGTATGATTCTGTAAAGCGACAGTGAGATGCGGTTCATCTCTAGCAGACTACATATATTGTACATTGGGAGCTAAGCAAGGGGATGTCAGAAGTCCCAATCTTTTTTCTATATTAATGAATTACCTTTAGAAATAATACATAATGGTAAACACGGAGCTCAGTAAATGATGCATTGGAGATTTTCATCCCCTGACAGCTGATGACGTTATATTAATGTCAGAAAGGATAGTCGGTCTCCAAAATCAATTAAATAGTTTAGAGAGAGCCTCTGCATCACTCCAGCTGAAGGTAAACAAGGCAAAAAGTAATATCTTAGTGTTTAGGAAAGGTGGGCATCTCGCAGCACGGGGAAAAAATGGATGTACAATGGAATGTTTATGTCAGTGTGAATGTTCATAAGTACTTGGGCATAGGCATATTTTTTTCCACCACGTTTAAGTTTCGGTTTTGCTCTCAAGTACCTTGTAAGTAGAGTTAAACATTACTTACTTTGTATTGTAAAGAAACTGCGTATGCTTAATAGTGAGTCTCTTGTACTGTTTTTTAAAGTTGTTCGATTCTCAAATTCAACTCAATACGGAGCTGAGTTTTATAGGGTCTACTGCTTCTTTACAAATTGAAAAGATTCATTTAAATGCATTGAAAAAGTTTCTTGGTGTTTCAATACAAACGCCAAATGATTTAGTTTATGAGGAGACCAATAAGCGTCCAATTCATTTACTTTCTGTAGTAAGGTGCATTCGTTACTGGCTAAAAATAACCTGGTTGGCATCTAGTAGCCTACCACATAAAGCATATAAAATGTTAGTACAGCTAGATACTAGGGGTAAGAGTAATTCGGCCTCTTAAGTGAGGTTAAAACTGTACGAATTTGGTTTTGGCTCTGTGTGGGAGAATCAAGGTATAGATGACATAAATAGTTTTATTCGTATGTTCCGGCAAAGGTTAATTGACTGTAACTGGCAGAGATTGAATTCTCATATCGAGGACAGTCGCTGATTTGATGTTTACAGAGTGTTTAATCCTACACACTTTATTCCAAAATACCCGTCAATGCATATTAACAGACATATTTAATATGTTATCACTATCACTAAATCTAGATTTGATGTATCGGATATCTTTGTTGTACTTCTAACCGTTATCGGCCTTTAAATGATCGTAATTTTACATGTCCGCTCTGTCATGAAAATGATGAAAATGAAGTTCATTTTGTTCTGTCTTGTCCTGTACTACAAGTTATTAGACAGCAATTAATTAATCCCACTTAAGTATCTAAGAAACCTTAAATAAATGTTAGCAAAAACCGCCCAGAGAAACGTGGACAAACGAGTCACAAGACAAAACACGACGCGTTTCGAACTCTTAGTTTTTTCTCAGGAAAGATACAAACAAATATGACAACGAAAATTTACTTAGCTTTGATCGCTTCAGAGTTAAGTGCAAGAAAGGCGTTGAATGAGAACGAGGCTGTTGGAAGGGAAATAATGTGTGTCAAGGTCGTAATGATGATAATATATATTACTGATACGAATACTGATATTGGTCAAAATATTGAAAAAAATAAAATAAGACAGGATTACTACCATTCTTGGTGACAATAAGGCAATAGCAGCTGTAGTATGGGAGAAAGGAGGAGAGTGGGTTAGAAGATTCTTAAACAGCAGGGTTGCTGTGGCAACAGTCTCAGCGGCGAAGGCGATGGCGATGTCAATGCTAGTGGTGATAGTATCAATACTAGCAACATTACTGATGATACTGCTAATAACCATTGTGAAGGTTAAGTTAATAAAAGCATGATACAGAAATATATTTAGAAAGTACATTTTTATAATAATGATAATAAATAATCAAAATGAAATTAAAAAAATGAATGAAACACAAGTTGTAAAAAAAAAAATTAATAATGATAATAAATGCATAAATGAATGATTTGAAAATAATAATGGCAATAGAATAAATAGATAACATTGATAATAGATAAAAAATAACAATAATAATAATAATAATGATACTAAAGGTATTAATACTTATACTAAGGGGGAGGGGGAAAAATCCAACAATAACAACAAAAACCAAGGGGAGGAGGGAGAGGGGAGGACAGGAAGAACAGAAACGAAATAGAAGATATAAATTATGGAGAGAGATGTTCACTCGATGTCGAAGGGACGCGTTTTTGTAAGCTCTGTGTTTATCTTCTGTTTTTCTCGGCAGCATTGCGTTTAGTGCTCTTTTATAGTGTGTGCTGCCTAGCTGATGACACAGTCTTGCAGAATGTGAAGTTTAATAATGGGTTTGTGGTAGGACTTTTTAGTTTTGGTGCATAATTTTGGTATTTTTTGGTGTTTTGTTTATTCCGAAGTTTTTTCTCCATTGGGTGCGCCTTGAAACGGTTTGTGTTTTGCTTTTCCTTTTGCTTTACCTTTTGCACGTGCACTTTGTGCTGTAAAAATGTAACTCCAAACCAACGAATTCAGCCTTTTTTCTTCGGTGTTCTTTATTTTTTGTCCCCCCCTCCCCCCCCCCCCCCCCCCCCCCCCCCCCCCCCCCCATCCCCCCTGTTTTCACACAATGGCAGTCTCACAGCGAGTAGAGCCTGTTTTTTTTTTTCAAGCATAAAGACTTTCCTTTTGTTGTTAAAACTATTAACCCAAGTGAAGATAGTTTTTCTGATTTAGACGTTTGTCTGGCTGCCAGAGTGTGTGGCAGGGAAACAGTATATGGTGCGCAGTGCATCAAAGGTCTGTGGACCTCAAAGATCCCCTTGACTCGAGCTGCTAGGACTCAACTTTTGATTGACGGGATTGTTGTAAATGGATGTACTGTGTCTCTTTTTGACCAGAATCCATTCATTTTGAGAGGGAGCAATGGTGTTGAAAGTTCCCGTTACAAAACTGTTTTTATCTCAGGTCTTCCAGTCTCAGTGTCCGATGACGATATAGAGAGTGCTCTTGTTAGACTGGGATGTATTCTCAGATCTTCTCTCCTAATGGAGAAGATCAGGGACAGGGACGGAAAGCTAACCCGTTTTTTTTTTACAAGTCGACGCTTTGTGTTTATTAACTGCCCTTTAGTACCACTGGACAGGTTTGTAAAGGTAGTTTTACTGCTCGCCTCTACCACAAGGAGCAGCCAAAGGTGTCACGGAGCCCTGTGTGCTCTAACTGCCAGTAGTCAGGACACCACCGACACCAGTGTCAGAATCTGGTGACTTGCAGGGACTGCCTGCAAAGTGGCCACAAGCGTGGTGATCTTGTCTGTGGCGCTTTCCCTGACCCCCAGGTGAGTGGACCTATCTCTGAAACAGAGGTATGTGCTCAGATGGAGCGTACAGAAGAAGTTAGGCTCACGGGTGAGAGCCAGCAGTCAGTCAGGAGACGAGCAGGTGGGGGCAAGTTTGTTTGAGGATGGGGAGAATGTCTTTGAAGACTCTGTGACAGATGCGGCTCCCGAAACTCAAACTGACGGAATTGACACTGGCAAAGATTCGTTCTCACCCTCGCCGCGGAAAAATATCCGGCGGCAATACAGTGTACATGGGAAGGACCAGCGTTCACGCAGCAGCACCGGTGGCAAGCGACAGAGGTCAGGTGACGAGGATTCACCTAGCCAGCGGCGGCGTGACGGGCCAAAGGCTAAAATGCCACCTGTTCGCGGCCCTCACCTGACCGCTCCGTGTCGAGTGTGCAGAGTAAAGGTGGAGGAGATGGTGGGTAAATCTTCACCGAGTGTGTCGGTTTGATTCGGATTTACCGTTTTCTCATTAAATTCACAGGGTCTGCGCTCGTGTTGGAAAAGAAAATCAATATTTAAACACCTGAAAGAGAAAAAGTACGATATAATTTGCTTGCAAGAAACACATATCACTGATGATGTTTATGGGCAATGGAAAAAAGAATGGGGCAAAGGTGAATTATTATGTATAGTATACATCACATAGTTGTGGTCAAGTTGTTTTATTTTGGCACAATGTGGTTGATAATTACAAGATAGTGTTCAATTCAAGACGAATTTTGGCCATTGAAATAGAAAATCAGCATAAAAAAATTGGTCATTGTGAATATATATGCTCCTAATAATGACAATGAAAAGAATATTTTCTTTGATGAACTGGGAGATGTTATCTCTAATGTTCGGTCAGAGCACTTGTAATTTGGGGGGGTGGGGGTGGGGGTGGGGGTGGGTGGGATTTCAACTGCGTATTAGATAACGATTCAGATATCATCTCATCTCTGGAGAAAAACATGCAGAGGGCATAGTAAAAGAAATTTAATGATTTAATACAAAGCCATGACCTGTATGATACCTGGAGACTGTTTCATCCAGATGAAAAGGAATTTGCATGGCATAAAGCTTCTCCTTTTATTGCACGTCGATTGATTATTTCATATCAAATGTTGATTTGTTTGACGAAACAGTAGACTTCAATATTCATTCTGTCTCTTTCACAGATCACGGAGGTTGCTCCATCAAATTGAAATTCTCAGGCTTTGAGAGGGGACCGGGGCTGTGGAAGTTCAATAACTCATTGTTGAATGACTTAAACTGTGTCACACAGATGAATAGTTTGATAGATGATCATATTTCACATATGGACGAAAACATCGACTTTCAAATGGAATGGGAAATCCTAAAACTGAAGATTAAGCGTTTTGCAATAATTTATGCTAAAGGTAAGAACATCGAAAGAAGAAATAAGTTAGTAGAAATACAAGGTAAGTTAAATGGCATAGATATTAATATTGCCAAAATCCCTAATGATATTCATTATCAAAATCAGCGACAGCACTTAATGCAAGAATTAGAATTATTGGAAACTTATAAAGCACGTGCATCACAGGTAAGATCTAGACTGAAATGGATTGAAGAGGGGGAAAAAAAAACAAAATATTTTCTAAACTTGGAAAAATCAAGAGCAAATTCAAAGATAATAGAACTTTGTGATGAAAATGGTAGATTAGTTACACAACAGTCAGAAATAATGAAAATGCAGCGAGACTATTATCGAAGTTGTACAGGAAAAAGGTGAGAGCAGGAAACATGGAACAAATGGTAGATCACTTTATATCTGATACTTCAGTGCCACAGCTTTCTGACTCTCAGAAAGATAGTTGTGAAGGCAACTTGACAGAGAATGAACTGCTAACAGTTCTTAAAGCCCTCAAAAATGGTTCTTCGCCAGGAAGTGATGGGCTTACAACAGAATTTTTTAAAAGTATTTTGGTGTCATGTGTAAAAGTTTGTTAACATCATCACTTAACTCTACATTTGAAAAAGGGACACTTTCTCCTTCTCAGAGAAAAGCAGCAGGCATCACATTAATTCACAAAGGCAAAGATCTACATAGAAATGTTTAAAGAAAAAACTGGAGACCAATTTCGTTAACAAATAGCGATTATAAGTTTTTGTCTAAATGTTTGGCAAATCGCTTATGTCAAGTAATTACAGATTTAGTAAGTGAAGATCAGGTTGGGTATATCAAGGAACGTCGAGCAGCTACACTATGAGACTAATAGATGATGTTATTGATCTTTTAGATGTAGAAAATATTCCTGGTTTGCTTTTAAGTATTGATTATACACAAGCTTTTGATAATATATCTAAAGACTTTATGTTAACAGCTCTAAAAAGCATGGGTTTGGAGAAGAATTCATTAGATGGTTTCAAGTATTAATCGCTGATACTCGTAGTTGTGTTTTGTATAGTGGCTGGACACCAGAATATTTTGCGGTTGAGACAGGAATCTGACAAGGATGTCCTTTTTCTCCCTTAGTTTTGTGTTGTTGCTATAGAATTGCTAGCAATAAAGATGAAAAAACTGTAGAAACATTAGAGGAATTGATGGGTTTTGGGGGGGGGGGGGGGGGGGGGGGGGGGGGGGGGGGGGGGGGGGGGGGGGGGGGGGGGGGGGGGGGGGGGGGGGGGGGGGGGGGGGGGGGGGGGGGGGTCAAGAGATACACTTGTTAATGTAATCAAAATTGCGCTTTATGCAGATGATGTTACCTTATTTTTGACAGATCAGCATGACATGGTGCAAGCATTAGATATACTCAATGATTTTGCTTTCTTTTCTGGTTTGGTTATATATATATATATATATATATATAAAATCAGCAGCTATGTGGCTAGGTAGTAAAAAAAAACATAGTACAGACAGCTTTTATGCCTTTCCGTGGAAAAAATTAAGTAAAAATTCTGGGTATTTATTATGAGAATGATAAACCGACATCTCTAGTTGAGGACAATTGGTTGCAAAGAAAAGAAACTATTCAGAGAATTATTCACTCTGGGGAAAAAAGAGATCTAAGTGTAATGGGTAAAATACATATTATCAAAACATTTCTTATTTCACAAATGGTCTATGTTATGCAAACATTTGTTATTCCTGACAAGATCTTATCAGATATAAATCGCATGCTTTTTAGATTTCTCTGGCGTAATAACATTGTAATCAAAAGGCATTTTGAAAAAGTGAAAAGAAGCGTAATGTGCAGTGAATGTGAAAAAGGAGGATTAAAAATGATAGAACTGAGACAGCTGCAATCTGCTTTTCTCCTGTTATGGGTTATAAGAATTTGTAAGGCCACAAACACGAAAGATGGACCTTAATTCCGAGAAAAATATTTCTACCCTTTGGTGAAATGTCACGTGTTTTTATGCAAAGACTAAAAGCGCACTTCTCAAAGGTTTAGACAAGATGCATTCACATTTTTTTGAAAATTACTCTGAAAACAGGGTTAGATCTTAATAAACATGAAGATGTCTCACCCTTTCCCTCTTTACTGTGGAATAACCAGCACATAAAATATCGAGGAAATGTCCTTTTCTTCCCTGACTGGGATAAAGGGCAAAATACTAAATGTTAATGACATGTATGGTCCAAATGGAATGCTTTCATACCAAGACGTGGTTAACAAGATAGGAGCCTCCCCTGCAAGGACCTTATAGTATAACGTAGTGTCAGCGGCCACACATATTTTTATTACTAGGGTTAGTGAACAAGATATGATATAGATTTTTCAGAACCACCTCTTTTTTGTAACAAAAAGCATATATCTTGCAAGGATTTCCGTGCAACTTTGTGTTCCCTAACTTACACAGAACCATGTGCAGCCCGTTTTTGGTCTAATAGATATGGACTGGAGTTAAATGAAAATATATGGAAGACACCCCCTGCTTGTGCACAAAGAAACCAGATTGAGAGTTTTACAATTGTCACGGACGGCTCAGCTTTTGAACTTTTTCTTGATAGATCAACGTAGGGAAACTAGAGTTCTCTTCTGTTAATGGTTTTATAGTTCCTTAGTCACTTTTGGATACGTTCTATCTTTCCGTACTCCTTCATATTCCTTTTCATTCATAAGGATCAGGATCTCTTTATAGTGGTTTATCGTTGATTTTACTAACTTTTACCTTCTGTCCTTTTGAGTGCCCCATCTTTTAGGAGTACGAACCGTGTGGGGTGTGGGTGTTGGTGTGTGTGTGTTTCCTTTCTTCCATACTCCTATTCTTAGCATTGTGAGCCGCCCGTGAACCGTCCTCCCCTCATCACCCCTCCACGTTCTTCATTTTTTTTTTGTGTGTAACTGGGACGGGTTTTTTTTTAAAGAGTGAAATCAAGTTTCCAGCCACACTGGTAGGGTCTGGGGGTTTTTTTCAGTTGCACGTGCAGTCCGTGCGGGTTCCCAACTTCCCTGCCTGACTGACTGCTCAGCTGTAGGTTTTCGGTTCGGTTTGGGGAGTCGGAGAGACAGAGGAGGAAAGGATTTCGGAGGACTATGATCCTCAGTCTAGACAAGCTTCTTCAAACCATCCTGGTTTGGCGAATCCCTTCGGTGGGGATCCTGAAGAGCTCCTGGTCAGTTCGTTGTGACGTATGTTTTGGTGCCGGCCTGCCTGCCCTTCGCCTGGGTCGAGACAGGAGACACTGGGGTCCCACCCTACCCTCTCCATCCCGCTCACAAACTGCTAGTATAGTATTGTTCCGTATGGTTTGCTGTTGGTTCAGAATGTATATTTTGCGTCGGAAGTCTGGAAATTTGAGGTTCTGGTCATAGCCCTTAGCAGATGATGGGGCCTGTACAGTTTCATATCATAAAATGCGCATTATTCTTACAAAACCCCACTTATTGTGAATTGTACGTCCGCTTATTTTGAGAGTTCTGGGGACCAAAGTGGTCTTGGATCCATCATAGTACGGCTTAGTATCAAGCCATAGTCAGTGTAAAAGTTTTTTTTTTCCCTTTTCGTTTTTGACTGAGAGACGTGACCGCACAGTTGGCCCGGTTACGTGAATATCCCGCAGTTCGATGATATGTGTGTGAAATCTGTAGTCGGGCCGAAATCATCCATGGTAGTTTCTATTTTTATGTACAGTATATTTGTGTTTGCTATGGGGCCGTAGATCCCAGCCACGTGTTTGTTTTGTCAAGTCTTGGTCGTGAGCGTGCGGCGTGCTTCCAGAGGCGTGCGGAGCCCACTAAATTCTTGGGCGCCGCTCGCGTTCCCCCCATCAGCATTCTCCATCGCTGTGCTCCTTGTCTGTGTGTTGTGTCCTGTTCGTCTGTGTAAAAATGCGGGGGGGGTGGGGGAAGGGAGGTGTGCATGGAGAGGGTATTGAATATCACATGTTGAATTGTTTGATTCAGGGCAGGATTATGTTATTGCACAATTTTGATGTGTATGTGTCGTATGGTTATACTGATGACCATAAATTTTGATAGTCATTAGTGAGACAGTTGATTAGCGAATTTTGTGCATTGTAGATGCTGTGAGTTTTGATACAGGAGTTTTGCTGAATCATGGAACTGGCGTAGGCTTTCAGCCCTTCTGAGATTTCTGGTTAACTTTAAGAGTTGTGCAAACAAATATGCTCGCGCATTTGTTTTTCCTTGTGTATAGCGATTTGTCAACCTGTAATTCGTCCTTCCGGAAATGAGGGAAAAGAGAGGAATTAGAGAGGTAGAGTTTGGATATCACTTCCCCGTAATTGTTTCCTTTTATTGATTGCAGTCCCTTACTTTGTAAGCAGAGGAGGGGTTTGGGGCTAATAGTAGAATTTATTAGGAGAAAGAAAAAAAAAGGAACAATTAACACATAGCAAATTAGGGTTCTTCCCTGTAAAGCAGAGCAAGTTAGCAAGGAGGGGGAGGGGGGTTGACAGTGCTTACCTCTCCTAGCATAGTCACATAAGACATCCCCACACAGCTCCATATTCCGGAACTATATACAGACCATGAGTGGCTTGCAGAGTTTGTTTCATCACCGTCCCTCTGGTGCTACGTCCCACCTTTTTGTCACCTGCCCATTCCTCCACCTTCCTATGTCTTCCACCTTCTCTGCACCTTCCTGGCTGGGAGCGTGGGCTGCTGACGCCATCCGGCCGAGATCGAGCCCCGCTGAGTGCCTGCACGAGGCCTCGCCAGCCACGGAGATCGCCGTCAGCTGGAGGGCTCCTGCCGGATCCCGGGCCGTGAACCCCGTCGGCGTGGCTTCTGCGGCGCTACAAGGACTCTCGTCCTTCCCTCCCACGGCGAGTCCCTTCGTGTTGTTTCGTGTGATTGTTGCTGGAGAGAGTGAGGCCTGTCTCCCCTTGCCCTTGTATGTGTGCTGGTGCAACGACAGTAACTGTAACCTGACTCGCGGGATTTGTGGCCAAGGTTTGCTACCCTTTGAAGGAAGGAGACTGATGCAACATGTGGCACATGCTCCTGTGTGCTGGGAGTTAAAACTCAGTATATTTCTCTGATGTTGGTTGTGTGTACGCGTTGTGTAGTAGATCCTTTATGCTAGGAATGTCCCTCTTATCTTCTTGGGTTGAGTGGGGGGGTGGTAGCATTTTAAGTTGGGTATAGAGGAGTGGTGAGATAGAGTGGAGGGGAAGTCCCAAGGGTTTGTGTGTTGTTTTGGATTATATTTCTTTTGGGAGTGCGTTTTTTTTCTCTCTCTTTTTTTTTTTTTACCCGTGTATGTAGCTCGGATTCCTCTGTAGGCACTTTTTCCCGACTTTCATTTCCCTCCCTTCTACTTTTCCTTCGGTCTTTCTTTTATTCTTGTGTATGGCCCTTTCCCAAAGAGTGTGACTGATTTTTGTTGGTGCTTGTCTATATGTAATAAAGTGTTGTCTTAGTTGTTTACCTTTGCCTCCTTGTGTTTACCTGTAAATGTGTGGCGATTCGCTGATCCCGCCTGGCCCCTCTCCTGAACCCTGTCACTTTTGACAACAATGGAAAATTTTACAAAATA
Source organism: Conus betulinus (assembly GCA_016801955.1). Lineage (NCBI taxonomy): Eukaryota > Metazoa > Mollusca > Gastropoda > Neogastropoda > Conidae > Conus > Conus betulinus. The sequence continues at coordinate 115,339 of JADBJO010003274.1, forward strand.
TATACCCGACCAATATAATGCTATGCAAAATGAAAGTCAGGGAAAATCGAAATCGTTTATAATGCAGTGATAAAATTGATTACATTGAACATTTCTGTTTTCATTGTCATAAGGTTAATTCGTTTTAGAAAAATTTGTCAGTCGATACATATTAGCTGTATACAACATAAAAATCGTGTTTTTCTGAAGAAACTGTGCTTTTTGGAATTCTTAGACAAGAAAATATTGACAGACATATACGACTGAAAATAAACCATATTGTGATTACTGCAAACATAAGTATAAGCATTTATTAAAAAAAACAAACAAACAAACAAAAAAAAAACCCGGAATCTAGGCTGTCAATTTCAGTCATATTCGAAAATCAATTTGCAGCTGAGGAAAATATAAAGATATCTCATACATGCATTCACTCTTACACACACGCACGCACGTACACACACACACACACACACACACACACACACACACACACACACACACACACACACACACACACACACACAGAGTTACAAATACATACACGTGTTTGTGCATTTTGCAGTACACACACACGCATACACGCACGCACACATACAATACAGTCTTGGTGATGTTTCTGTAATGTAATAAAGAAAATGACCCCAAGGTAAATATGCCTTTTCGTTGTCCACTCCTCTCTGTACTTTCTTGCACGCTTTCGTTTTCGTATGTGTAAGACTGTTGCACGTGGGGAATGTGGAGAATGAGGGGGATCATGCATAATTTGTTTTCGCTATAAGATTGGCTTCATCGGGGAAGAGACAACTGGTGAGACGACATGTAACAAACTAAACCCCTAAATTCATTTCAAGACGCTGTCTGTCCGTCCGTTTGCTGGTCTGTCTGCCTAACGGTCTGTCTGTCTCTCTCTCTCTCTCTCTCTCTTGTTTCTCTCTCTCTCTCTCTCTCTCTCTCTCTCTCTCTCTCTCTCTCTCTCTCTCTCTCTCTCTCTCTCTCTCTCTCTCTCTGTGTAGATCGTTTTTGGGTGGGGGGGTCGGGGCGGGTGGATGTGGAGTGTGGGATGGGGGTGGATGGGTGTTGGTGCTGGTGGGTGGTGGTGGTGGTGATGTGACGCGAAGAGCGCTCACGCGCTTGGGTAGGGGGAAGGAGAGGGAGACGAGCAATCCGGACCAACGATATCCTTTCAGGCATGTGTATATATGGAATTGGTTGCTTGCGCATAAATTTTGCTTTGGTATTGTGTCTTTAACAGGTATCTTCCATTTTTAACATACTTGAGAGAGAGAGAGAGAGAGAGAGAGAGAGAGAGAGAGAGAGAGGGTGGTGGGAGAGTGTGTGCGGGTCTATGTGTAAAACAAAATGAAAAACTGAAAATGATTAAGTCCTTTGTTTTGTTTCATCGATGTTGTTTCCTTTGTATAAACAACACATTATCAGAGTGAGTGTGCCAATACACCACACATTAGAATATTAACAAACCCAGACACTTTGTATCAATTGCCAAAACACTAAAATCAGCAAAATATGTCCATTTGTTAGAGAACATATAGACTATGCATGGTGTTTAAGATATTGGATGGGAAAAAAAAAAAAAAAAAAAAAAAAAAAAAGAGAAAAAAACCCTAGTAGTGGAAATTACTTTTGTTTTTCTTTCCGCTTTTTGTTTTTTTTGGCAAATGAAGAGGACAATGTGAACCACAAAAAAATGAAGAGGTGGATTTTGGCCTTAGGGAAAAAAAAACAAGAAAAAAGTTTTAAAAAAATTTTCAAAAAATCACCACTTAGGTGCTCCATTGATCCGAGAACTGATGCCACAAAAAAGAAAGGAAAAAAAAAAAAGATATAAGTTATGGGAAGGATTGATCTAATAGGTATATTAATAACTATATTAATATTTTTTTGTTAATAATTGTGATTTGTAACTCTACAGTAATGGTAGTGATGCTATAGGAGGCTAGAAATGTGGTAAGCTGGAATGTTAGAAATATTGTAAAGAATAATAATTACATTACTGAAAGTAGTAAATATAACATTTGTAATAAATATGAAGTTGTAACAAAAGGTATACTGATAAGATAAATAAATGAATAAAATCAAATAAAGAAATGTTTGCAAATATACATACGTATAAATATGTATGTATGTATATGTATATGCGTACGTGTGTGTGCGTGTGTGTGTGCGTGTGTGCGAGAGAGAGAGAGAGAGAGAGAGAGAGAGAGAGAGAGAGAGAGAGAGAGAGAGAGAGAGAGAGAGAGTGTTTGTGCGTGAATGTGTGTGCTTTGGGGGGGGGGGGGGTCCGCATAGTTATCAACATTTACACAACATATGCACAGGA